>VZTL01000292.1:3741-15156 GCA_013400535.1 Scopus umbretta
ATTCGGTTCTATCTGTGACCATCACTGAAAGCTGAGCTGATGTTTTCACAAAAGTAGCTATTGCAACTCCAATACCTTGTTCCTGAATGGCAATAGCAAGTTCAGAATCCATCGCTGCTCATGCAAAGTTAGGGTTGTTTTCTTCTGTGTGCATCCCATTATACTTACATATGTGGAGTTTCATCTCCACTCTTATCATCCACTCATGCTACGTTCTGAGGTCTTTCTGCAGAATTTGTAGTTGCTCTTCATCTTTGCTACCCAAAATAACTCGGCATCATCAGCATGTGCTCAAGTGCCTCTTGCAGTACATGAAGAATAACAGATGAATTTTCATCAGATTGTATTAAGCAGAAATGATAAAATTAGTATCACAAGCACTTGAGGAAAATGCAACAAAATGCTATACCTACAAATGTAGGGAGCATACCAATCTGATCTTTGATGGAGTTGAAAAAAAAAACAAACCCCACAAATATTGTTATGATTACCAACTTTACACCAAGGGTTTTGATTTCCAAACCATCTTCTACAGCTTGGCATATTTCTTTGATGAACAGCATCAGAGTTTAAGACCTTATTAACCATTCAGTTCAAAATGATCATTTTGAGCTGTAAGTTTAAGATTCAATGATGAGTACTGACAACAGCTTTTTGAGCTCAATGTTGTGACCAAAAATTGCAAGGCAAAATTACGACTGACATTCAAGTGTTTTAAACAATGGTCAGATAGTGAGTCTGGTTATTTCTAGAGCTCTGCTGTGGTTACTTAGGAACTGCAAGTACAATGACAGAACTGTACCAATGAAAACCATTAAATGTGAATGCACAGTGCCAGACTAGCTCACAGCTTGCATCAGTGCAACTCATTTCAGCTTCTAGTTACAGTTATAACTGGCCACAATTTAAAACACATAAGGAACACATGATTTAATGCTTTTGGTCAAGAACGTGCTGAACATATTAAAATTTCAGACACACAAATCTCCCAGGTAGTAGGTTGACCAGCATTTCCACGTACTTTTTATTCCACAGTTTAACCAAGCAAATAATATTAATAAGTTAATGTATATAATAATACAATTACCAAGGACCGCTTCCGTACTATCTGAGAAAAATGAAAAAAACTAACAAGGGCAGTTATGATAAAAAAAAGGTGGATGAAGAAATAACTTTTTTTGTGGAAAAGCTTAGTTAAATTCTTCATGTAGTAAGTCTCTCTGACTTTTGAATACATTGAAAAAATTTGGAAGAAATTGTTACAAACAAAAAGAGGAATATAAAACGCTGTAAAAATGAGAAGAAAACAGAATGTTGTTGAAAACAAACAAAAACCAGGACTAATATCCTTTCAAGGCACCTGATTCATTTCTGATAATTCTTATTTTCAGGGATTCAATTAATGCTGAGTATGGAAGTGTGACTGGGTCTTTGCTTCCAGTACATACAGTGCGTTCATAGCTGTCTGCATTTCCTTCCACTTTATTCAGAGATTTAAGAAAAAAGCTGAACAGGTACCTACTTGGGAGACAGAAGAGAGACTCAAAGACTATGTTTAACAAGTAGCTACAGGTCAGGGCTGGGCTTTTAAGACAAGTTATTTCTTTATATCAGCTTAATTCAGTGCGGCCTCTGTAGAAGAGTTTTGGCTGACCAAGGTTATTTTTCATATTGTAAAGACTCCACCAAATCTCACATCACTGTTAATTTAAAAGGCTATTAACATCACTATTTTAGGCTACAGAAGTTTTTCTGCATAAATGTCACTACCACAGAAAATACCCAAGCATATCCAAGTCACAGTTCTCTATATTCAAAGAACTTCTATACCTTGTCTTTGAAATATGGCACTAAAACTTTGTACCCTATCCATCAAGTATCCTATCAATTTTAATACAAGTCATTGAATAAATTAAGCAACTCCGTTTAAGAGGAAGTCATCGAACTGTCATATTAAAAGATTACACTTACAGGCAGGAGGCAACACACCACATACATGCCGCTAAGCATTTACAGTGAGCCTAACTGGTATCCTAATAATCTAGTAAAAATACAGCTAAAAGTTGTTATTAGTCTAGTTATAATAATATTTACAACACAAAATACACAGAAAAATCTCATTAATAATAATACTCATAAAACACTGCTATTCAAGAAAGCTTACTAAAATGTACCCCTTTTCTCTGGTGTCATGATCGCCGTTCTCATTTCCCTCCAGCGCCTCTGGCTGGTGGCACCAGGCTTCCTCAGGCAAGAAATGACATCACAGCCAGTTGTCAGCATCCCAGGTTTTTCATCAGGGTTAGGCCAATGCTGGTGAGTGGGAACACCTTCCCTGGGGTGCTCATGGGGTTATTTTTGTAAGTTTTCCTGTGCCTCCTTCTCCCTGCTTCCCAGGCAAAGCCTGGGAGCCGCATGCTGCCCTCCTCCAGGCCCCATTACCCTGCAGGGGCTGTTTGTCCCACAGTGACTAGGTCGGGGTGCCAGCCCCCTGCCCCGGGCGCTCCCAGAGCACAGCCAACATAGGGACACCACAGGCACATGGCCACCAGGCAACTGCTGCCACAGCTAAAATCAGTTTCTACAGATGCAGGGCCAGACACGTCCCGAGACCCCACGCTGCCAGCCACTCACCAAGCCAGTGGCCTTCTGCTAGTGATGGCAAAAACCATATTTATTGGTCTACATGTTAATGACTACAGGAGTTCATAAGTATGGCCTAGCCTTTCCAATGATACTAGATGTGAAAAAGTGTTAAATATAAGTGAAACCAACAGATATAATGCTGGATGCATATGAACATTTTAAAGGGTGAAGAATACATGTTAGGTCTCCCATTCTCAGATTTTTCATGGACTTTCAAGTTTGCATAAACGTGGTAGAGACTGCAAGAAATTATTAGAATCATATTCCCAGGCCTCGGCAAAGTGAGCCGTACCTAGTCTTGGCACCTGCTTTTCTTTGCAGATGTGTATCCGTTCTTAAAAAAATCCAGTGGAGGGGGCATCACAGTCTTCATGGACTGCTACCCATATTATTGCAAAGGCTTTTCATGCTCCTTTACCTAAAGACCTCTTGTAACAACATGAACCAACATCTTCTTTTCCTGATTGCAGTGGAGATGAGTCAATTTTTTCCATTTTCCAGCTACTTGTAATGCTTATGCAGACAGTAATCATACTTTCTTTTTTTTTTTTTTTTAAATGAAAAAATCCTAATTCCATCATCATTTCCTCATTTCATCATCGGTCACATTTTCTACACTTTCAATAGTTCTTGTTCCTCTCTTCCTGATTCCCTCCTGGTTTCATCTCAACTACTAACTCCATTATCATCTTTATTTGAAAGATCTCAGATGCTGCTTCACTCCAGACCTCTCTTCCCTCACCAAAAACATTAGCTTCACTGGGTGAGATCAAGGCATACTTTGCTGATGTGCCCTTGGGAGTGCCTGGCTGCCATCTCCAGCTCAGTATAGCTAAGAAAGAGCTCTCGGTCTCCCCTTCGAACTGTCTCTTCCCTGCCTCTTCTCCAGATTCTCAGAGGACTCTTCCCATCCTGCCAGTCTCAAACACCCGTAACCTGGATGCCAGGCTTAATTTAGACTCTTTGCTATGCCCACAGAACCATCTCTAAAACTTGGCCTTTTTCGTCCACTCATGCTGTTAAAAATCTCATTAAGGTTGCAGTTATTTTACAGCTCACTTACTGTAACATCTTGGCCCTGACAAAGGCATTTTTGTCCCAGGCATATCTATTTATATACACTGCTGCCAAGACTGTATTCAAAACCCACCAGTGCGATTAGCTCATGCAGCTCTTTGCATTTTTGACAGTTCCCCTCACAATAAACAAAAAAATCACTTTTGAAGAGATTGACAGCTATTCTCATTCTATGAATCATTTTTCATTTATTATCCAGGGATGAGGTTCAAGCTTTAATTAGTCCACACATTGCCCATCTGCTCATTTGTTCAAAAATGTTACCTCTCAAGCCTAGATGGAGCTCCCCATAAACATACATAACTTTAGACTTTTCTCTTCCATGCCTCCTTCATGCTCACCTCCCTGCTGTAGTGTCTAACCCCCCACCACCACCCAAAAAATACCAAACCCCAACTGATAATGATTAATCTGCTAGTGTGTGGAAGACAAATGCATTTGACTGACATTGACCCATAATCTCCTTGTACATGCTAGTTTGTCTTCAGTTTTTTTACTCTTTGTTATGGATGGACAATATGCTCTGTTATGTGTAGTAAGTGCCCGATCTGGGTTTGGGGGTCCTAAGAACAATAATAATGAAATTAATACTTATATTGTATCATATGGAAGCTGAACTGATCCAACCTAGCAAATAAATTCCTCAGCTAGGATCTTGCACAAACAGTGTAGTTTAGGAAGTTTAGAAAAGCACAAACGTCTGCCAACATTGCAACATATTTGTTCTCATTAGAGCTGCAGAGGCAGTAGTCGAGCTAAACCTAGTATAATTATATATAAATGATGTTGGCAGACTTCATAAAATATGTCAGAAGGACAGAACCAGATGTTTCCTGGACTGCATATCCTCAGTAGGTTTTACACCATCACTTTGCAAATGAAAGCGAAGGCCTTTTCAGTGAAGTCAGTTTCTCTCTCCTTCCCGGGAGACCACCTGTTTTCTCATATTGTACAGAGACTAGAACATAAGTTACCAATTAAGTTTTCAATCACTCAAGCCTTCTAGGCAATTCTGCTAGTCTGACTTTGTCTGTTTTCTATGTTAGAAATGCCAGGCTTTGTTTGCATTGAATTCTACATATTTCCTTAATCCTTGAATTTAGAGTTAATATTTTAACTCATTTGTGGTTTCAGTCCTGTCTTCAAAACCTAAAAGCCTAAGCCTACTTACACTTTTATTCCAGCTTTTACCTGTGACTATGATGTGTCTTGTACAAGAAGTGATTAAACAAGTCTATGCTACTGAATAGGAGCCTACTTATATTTGCACAGGTTTTTTATCTCAATACTCCCAGTTCTCCATGTTCTCCATAAGCTTTCTTTTGCAGGAACTGCACTAGCCTGGATCTAGTATTGCATGGATCATGTATTGCAGGTTCAAGCTTTTGTTTAAAATGCATCCTACCTCTGTATCTTACTCATCTCTGTCATGAAATCTAGTTTTTCTGTTCACAGTCTCATATAACTTCTATTACCTATGCTTTTTCATTATTCCTCAGACTGTAATACTTACTACACACATATAGATCCCTTTACAATTGTTCATATAGTGACATAACCCTGAAACCTAGTTCTCCAAGGTTAGGATTTCCTAGAAGCAAACACATATCCTTTACTGATAAAACTGAATATACATTAGGTATTCTGCATCTCAAAGAGGAATACTAGTAATTAGGAAAAAAGACAGCAAAAATAAGCCATTGGGGAGTTAGGAAGCATGGGTTTTCCAGCAATTATCATCACTTAAACACATACACAGCTCCAGCAACTTTACTGTTAGAGCGTTAAGGAAGAATCCACTCATAAGGAGGGAGGTACAAGCCCCACTTATTATACAGCCTGGGACTGTTTCTTCTTGATAGCCTTTTCCTGATTAAGTGGTCAGTGTCATGGCCTGATTCACACCGCACTGATTAGGCTTTCTCAAGCAATGAAGGCTCAGGGTTATATCTATTTCATCTCAAGTTACATAAAAATATTGCTGTCTTTTGTTTATAGAGGCTGAGATGAATTGCAAGAAATCTATTAGGTACAACTGCCTCAGACAAGTAGAAGCTATTAGGATTAACATAGTTGAATTCCTTCTGCTTTTTCTTATACTTTGGGTGGGAGATCAGAGAAAACTATGCATGAGACCTTATTCCTGATATTTGCAAGCATTCTGAGATCAGACTCCTTCTGCAGAAACAAAAAAATAAAACCAAGAAAAAAATATCTGAGGTTTTTTTGATAGTGAATAGGTCTTTAACTGGACTTATTCTGTTGAAACATTGATCCAAGGATAGAACATGAAAGAGAGCATTTGACTGGTGAGAGATTGTCTTCTGGAAAAAAAAAAAAAAAAAGTTGTAAATAGTTGCCAGCCATTAGTCGGAAAAATAACAAATGGGCTCTTCCATACTCCTTCATATAATGACTTAGAGATGTATTGTCTGGGAACATCTGGTTAATGGAAATCTTTAAAAGAAGAAGGAATGTCACCCAGGTTACCCCAATTTCCTTGCCTTCCACAAAGTTCATGTATTATGTCCATCTGGGTTCATATAGCAAGGATCATCCAATGGTCCCAGTGAGCAGCCCTTTATCTAAACCAGCAACAGAGGTTTTGTGAGAAAGATGCATCTTTACAAATATCCTCTGTTTAAGTCAAGATAGGAGACATACGTAGCTGTTTGACATTCCACAGCTTGATATACCAACCTCTGCCAGCTCTGTTATGGACAAAGGGTGATGTCTGGCTTCAGGCATTGCCTAAGTACAAGCTGACATGTGGCGTAACAGTCTGAAACAGTCTGAAATCTGTGGCTGACAGATTTATCTTGAGGTTACAGATGACTGTCCAGATGGACTGGAAATCTCTCCTCTGGAAGATATGCCATTGCTATTTGCAGTCCATTTGAGCTCCAGTAAGTAACAATTTGCTTCAGTTTCTCATCTGATTCAAGGACTGTAATGTTGTCCTGAAAGCTATGGCTTTGAGTGAGTAATTGAACAGACATAACTGCATTAACTCCATATGCACAGCTAGTTGATGAACACTTTCAGTAAACATCCTTAGCACTGGCGGAAGTCTGAATATTACTTTTCCATGAATCACAGGTATTTTATGCACAGTAATATCACAGTATGGAAGCATGAATCTTGAAGGAAGCTAAAAAGTGTCCTTAAGATTTAAAAAAAGAGAGAGAGAAAGAAAGGAAAGTAATGTTACCATCTTGAGTCTGAGGCAGTCCAGTTTTCTCAAGTCAAAGACAGAAAAAATACTTTTATTTTTATTTTGAAGAAATTAATTGCCATTAGTAGACTTTTTCCCTTGACTTCCAAATGTGTTTCCTATCAATCAGATATCCAATAAAACAAGGCTATATTTTTTTCACATGCTATTCATGAAAGACATCCATGAAAAGGATGAGAAAAGCCACAAAAAGAATCTGTAACTGATGAGAATACCCAAAAGAGATGACTTCTAGGGCCTGACTAATGATTATTCTATCCCAAACCTAAACAAAAGGTAAAGATGATATCTGAAGACAGGGTTTGGGAAGAACCATCACTTTTCTTCAGCATATCAACCTTGGGCTATCTTGGTTATATCACAAATTGGTTGCATTTGTAAATGATGGTAGGTTTTTAAACAGAAAAGAATATTATTTTCTTAAAGCATAACTGGTTGGTTATCACTGCAAATATGTGGGTACTCTGTAGCTGTCTGGCCGTGGTATTTGAAGGGCTTCCACCAAAAGACCAGGATATATTTGGGCAGATATTCTTCCTAGGACTTTGCACATCATATGCTCAGTTGCTTAAGAGGTTTGTGCCTTCTAAGGAGAAAAACCTCCACTGACTTCTCCTCTCTTCAGAATTTTTAATGAATCCTTCATCATTACAATCATTATAGCAAATTATATGGAAAAATAAGTAATTGTAAGGACCAAACTTCTGGTGTTACTCATGGAAACGTAGATATCCTTCAGAAAATTTAGCCTTTTATTATTTAGCTTGACACTGAAATCTGTTCACAAAGGCAGATGCTTTGTTCTGTCAGTAAGCAGTATTTACACAATAATGTTAGTTTGCTAGGCACAGTTGGACTGAAATAGAGGAGTACTTACTTTACTTATTTTAATCTGGCTTTTGGAGTTCTTTATCCCTGGGAACAGTTGTCATTAGAGAAAGCTGTTTAGCTTTCTTAGCATCTGGAATGATAGTAGCTGGTGTAGTTTTTAAATGACTTCAAGATGTCTTCCCCAATAAACATCACTAACTTGTCTCCAGGACCTAAATGGATTGATAATTGATGACACTTTTTCTCTGATCATTGATTTTTCAGTCTTCAGGGTAGTACCGACTATAGACAGCACCTCTTGCAAAGCTGTGAGATCAATTGGGAGCAATGTTAAGAGCAGAACAGTGTGTGCTGCTCATGATGATAAAGATGAAGGGTTCTTGGGAGAAGCTGCAGGGTAAGTCCTCATGATTCAAGATCCATGTCTTTGTTTATTGGATGCTCATCTTTTCTGTCTCTAAAAACTTATCTGAGAGTTCTTGGAGCTGAGGCCACAGGAGTATTAGGCCGTTTTAATTAGCAGTACCCTGCAGATAAAGTGGGAAGGAAATTTGCTTCTGCACCTTAATAAACTCAACAGAAAATGTACTCTGGATAGTACTGAAAAGGAGATAATTTGCACCAAAAATAAAGTAACTACAGTCATTTTTAGAATGGTGATTGGAGTTTAGGATGATGATGTAGAGGCAGTTTCAGTGTTGCCACTGCTATATATGGGGATAAAGAAATTATATTAAATGTAGGGACTACAGTACCCTTAAAAGCTGAGCTGGCTGGGGAACAAGCTTCACCGATGCTCCTACCAAACCGGTATCTTGAGCTCTGTTCTCAATTAGGAAGTATAGGCAAACAGGATCTTTCTTTTTTTTCTATTTTCTTTTTGGTTTTTTTTTTTTACCCCTCTATACTTTCTCTACCTTAGCACAGGAAGTTCAGCACTAAGAACTACACCGGTCCAGTTCCTTGCTATTATCTGCCTTGAGAACTATATCCTTGCTGACAGCAAAAGACTGAAAATCTTCAAGTTCTTACTTTTTGCTTTCGGAGAGCAATCTCATTTTGTTGTGAGTGTCCATATTTCCTTCTCCTGGAAGAGGACGACTGACAGGTGGAGCAGCTGAGTGTTTTTTCTTAAAACAATGCAGATTGAAGCTCTGCACCTCTGGCAGGAAGATGAGTCTCTCATGCTTTGAATCCAACTTTTGAAATCATTGTGAAGCAAAATATGCTGAGATATATTTTTTTAAAGAATTAAAAAAAAAAAAAACAGAATGAAAATTGGCAGATTTTGCAAGGAATTAATGCCTGCTGGCTTGAAAAGATTACTGGGTGAACTACAGATTAGCAGACATTCAGAAGCAATATGAGGCAGTTAGATAACTGCTGTCACTCTTTCTTTTATGTCCTCATTGGATGAAGAGCTGAAATAATTTATATTACTGATCGTACACTTGGGCCAAACAACACTACTGTTTGAAGACTTCAGTGTGGTATACAGGGGCCCACGTGTAGTTAGGGTGGTTTCCATACAGATGAGCACTTGTAGAAGAACCACAGATTCTGAGTCATAAAAACAAAGGTCAAAAAAGGTTGTTCTGCAAACTTAATAGCATCTGTTCAGAGAGCAGGAGGTTTAAAGCTTAGATACTTATTCTATAGCACTGAGTTCAGCAGTGACAGCTCAGTCGCTGAGCCAATTTTTCTTCTGATATTGACTTGGGAGTACAGATTGCCGGGGTTTGGTTTGGTCTGGTTTTTGGTTTTGTTTTTGTTTTGCTTTGTTTTTTGTTGTTGGGGTTTTTGTGTTGTTTTGTTTTTTTTTTTCAATCTGGACAAATACTACTTGTTCCAAATGAAACAATTTAAGTGCTTGCACTAAATAGATCTAAGAGTTAGCCTTTGCTTGTCATTTTTACAGAATTATATAGAAAAATTGTAAAGACAGTCTGATTTATGGCATGTATGTCCTACAGAGCATTCAGCAGATAAGCTAAAAGAGAGCTGAATTATCTTTCTGATGAGCTCAGATTTCACTGGTTATTTTGAAAGGTAAGCATAATACTCAAATGGTCTGGTGCAGTATAGCAGCGCACAGAAAGCCCTTTCTAGTGATTACACTTACCCCCACCTGCCACATATCTGAAAATACACAGAAAGAACTATTAAACACCATCATACGCTAGACAGTGCAAGAAGCAGGGTGGGAGAAAGCAGTATTGTATAGGAAGAGATGAGCTTGTGACATAAAGATGATCTAGTGCAAGCCCAATCTTAGCAGATAGACATCCTCTTCCAATTAGTGGTGCCTGTAGAAGAGGTTCTTCTCTCCCAGCCTCCTGTCATGATCACCTACAAAAGTTATGGCCACTCCTCTGCTAGTGGTGTGGGTTGCACCCATCATGTATAACTGGCCAGGTTACCTTGGACAATTTTAACTATTTACACCAGATTTACACCAGATTAGAAAAAGGAAGGACATTCAACTGTTGAGTTGTGCTTCTTTGATCCAAGATCATAGGACTGTTTTATTTTGCTGTAAATTTATTGCATATTTTATTCCTACCCAAACAGTGGAACAGGCTGTATGCCTTTCCTTTACATTTATTCCTTCATGTAAATATTTGTGTCTTTTCACCTGTTCATGTACAAAGGAATCGGGTCTGATAAATTCATTTAAAATTAATCTCCCCTCTTAAACAAGCTTACACAAGTGTAACACATGGCTAGCAACTGATTCCAGTAACAGGGACTGCTACATGTATACTAGACGGAGGTCAGCATCAGAGACGGAAATGCCCAAACCATGGTCAGCATCTGGTTGTCACCTTTCAGTAACCAGTCTCAGGTGTCATTTCTGATGCAGCACTGATGAGAGTTTGCCTGTGTCTGCAGCTGCAGCCAGACAGCATGCAGTATGGCCTACCAGCATGTTGCTGACCCTCAGTCAGCTACAGATTCTATCTGTTGTGTAAATGAGACCTTACACAAAGAGAAGTTCCCAAGGAGCTACAGTGCATTTCATCAGCATCTCACGCCAGGGGATCAAGTTCCTCTGAGGTAAGTCCTTCTTTTTATAGGATTTCATACAGTCCAGACAGGTGTTAATAACCAAATTCCAGAGGGACCATCACTTCCCCTTCCCTTTCTGTGCTGCCTCAGCTAGGCTGGAGATGGGATTTGCCGCTGTGCTGGGATAATGAGCTGTCTGTCTCAATTCTGTTGCGACTGTTCCCTAATGCTGATCTTGCCACAGCTGCTGCATGACTCTGATACTTTCTAACAGGACAGACCGCATATTAATGTAGAGCACAAACACAAGGACCCCTTCCCAACCGGTGTTCAAAAGAAGCGTTTAATCTCCCTTCACTACAAAGTACAATACCGTGATCCAAGTGGGAAAAGGTGGCATAAGAAAATGCTTGATGTATTGCACTTACTTCAAATGCAAATTGAATTTTTTTTTATAAAGGCCAAATCCCACTTTATGCACACGCTCTTGATTAAGAACTAGCTGACAGAGATCTTTAACAGAGGTATTGGTACAGAAATGTCCTTCACAGAGGGGATTTTCTATAAAGGTTCTTACCTACATTCAAATCTATTCAGCTTCTCCTGGCAAGAAAAGT
>VZTL01000299.1:0-10026 GCA_013400535.1 Scopus umbretta
GATCAGGTTGGTCAAGCAGGATAGAAAAGGTTAAAGCCTGTTTGATTTTTTTGAGAATCTGAACATTACAGAACACATTCATAGGGGAATGTATTTAAAGACAAATGAGAAAATATTGTAACTTCATTTCAGTTTGCAGGAGTGTTTCATTCTTAAAATAAAAAACCCCAGCCAGAAATGTGACAAACCTCACTTGTAGGTTGATGAGAAGTCAGAAGCTGTAGTCAAGTTTCTTACTCGGGCAGTTTTTCTTGTGATATAATGTACAATAGATTAACGCCTGCATATCACGCTTGGTACAGTGTCACTAAGGCATTTGAACCATTTGTTCAGTAAGCCACCCTTTCACACAGATAATGGCAAAACATTTGAACTATTTTATGTTTTCTTGTATTTGAGACCAGGTTTTACCATCACTGGTTGGCCAGAACTTTCTCACTCTAGTCTTGGTAACACAAAGAACTGAATTCAACCACAGCTGATGGATTTATCCGTAGAAGGGCAGTGACAATGATCTCTGGTATCACTCCACAGACAGAAATGTCGCTAAATTCTTCTATTCAAGTAAGTAGAGGGGCAACCCTGTATGGCCAGAGCAGGACTGGAAGGGATCAGGTCACCTCAAGAGCTGATCAGGTCCCTCTCCTTGCTTAAGGCAGTGCCTCCTAAGTCTGTGTCTTCAGAGATGTTTGTCTGCATCGGTCTAAAAAAAAATCTAGTAACAGAGATTACACCACCACACTAAAAGATTATTATTATTTTGTTCTAAGTCTTCTGTAAAGCAAACAGATGTTTCAGGAGATAGAGGATTGGTCTGTTGAGAGGGATTGAAAGATGAGGAATTAAAGCACTTCAGTATCCCATTAAAATTAGTAGTAATCACAGTTACACATCCATTTTCTTTTCTGCAATTTTAGACGTTCAATTTCTGGCACATGAAAAAAGTTAGGAGCTCTTCAGGAGTATGTAAAATGAAGTAAATCTACTATCTAAAGCAATTTTTTTAAAGCAATGCTATTAACTGACAGAAACCTGAAAAATGGTGAAAAAAATTAAGCTTATATTTTAGTAATAAGAAAGTGAACCCGAACCATCATACTTTCTTAATTAGACTGCTTTAAACCATTTTCCTCCCCTGCATGTCTTCCAATCCCCTTTTCCTTTCAGAAAAAGTACCAAAGTGCTTCTTGAACTTAGTACTTTTTTTTCTAGATTTTCAATTTCTAGATTTTCAGTGATCAGCCATACTTGGTTCCTGGTCAGACTAGGATTTTTTAAGACCTCGCTGGCTAGCAAGGAATTAAATTGTTGATTTACGTCACAGTGACTTTATTCTATCTTAGATTTACCAGTATCTAAGGTTACATTTATGGCTGCAATGACTACTAATAAAAACCTTTTTTTTTTTTAAATGG
Organism: Scopus umbretta; assembly: GCA_013400535.1. Taxonomy (NCBI): domain Eukaryota; kingdom Metazoa; phylum Chordata; class Aves; order Pelecaniformes; family Scopidae; genus Scopus; species Scopus umbretta. The sequence continues at coordinate 1,416 of VZTL01000299.1, forward strand.
TTTTCTAAAGTAGAGCCATCCAGGGAAAAAAAAGTACAATCTTTTGCATAGTCATGTTTCAGAATAGAATCTGAATTTAGTAGACATGCTGCAATGTTTTAAACTACATTCATTTTACTTCACTCACTGTACCACAGATCTTTCTAATGACACTGCCAATTCAACGGAGCAGGATCCTTGGTTCTCATCCACATCTGAGCTCATTTTACACTGTTCTAGCAGTGTGAGGACAGCTGAAAAGCTGCTTCCTATTCATATATCTCTAGGGTTTCTTCACAGTCTTAGAGGCAGGTCTGAGATAAGGATTCTCTAAAAGTATGCAGCTCGTATTTAAAATGCAGTTCATGTAATGAAAATGTAATTCATTTGAAATGCAGTTCGTTTTTAAAATATGTATTATATTTTCATACATATTCATTCCCCTGCCCACATGTGAATGTGCCTATGCTCAGCCACCTGGGATCAAATAACTTGAATGACAAAAATTATCCTCTTTCTTGCATTTTCTTCTGAGGGTATTCTGTAGTAAGTACTGCTTCCACCTGTTTGAGGATTGAACTCATTTCCTTTTCCAGTCTGGATAACTAGAGGTTTTTTCCAGAGTTCAGGAAATTATTTCCTGGAAGATATATCTGGATAAGGAGTCTGAGCCACAGAACAGTCTAGTCAAGTCATTGACCAGCAGGAGCTAAGATGGTGTTTCCAGTTAAGGATACTAGCCTTAGTCTGGACAAAGCACTTTGATATAGTTCTATTTCTTCTGCCCCTGGTTACAGGAAGATAGACAGGAGGTAATAAGTACTGGCCAAAGATATTCTCATCACTGATTACCAGCTTTGTCTTTGAGAAAATTATGGAATCTTGGTCAATGCAGTATGTTCTTGCATATCATTATTAAAATCATACTTGATAATTTAGCATGCATATTTCCAGAGTTTTTATTCTGGATGAAACAGAAAGAAGAATTAAGTGGGTTTCATATGAAATTTCACTGTCTTTTTCCATGAGAAATCCCAGGAGTTTGCTTTCTTCTTCCCAAATTACTAGCACAGAACGCTGTGGTTCTTTTCCATCTCAACCCACAGATGCCTGACATAATGGCTCAAACAGCTACTCATCTGCATTCATAGAATGCTTGTCCTTTCTTTGTAAAAGAAGTTCTCACTAACTATAAAAATGGATCCATGAAACTTATTTGACAAAATACACCAGCTTATCAGTCTTACGTGGTCTTTCTATCTGCTCAAAATTTTTTGTTAATCATCCTGAACTCTTGGTTAGAATTGAAGGAGTCTACCCTTTTTTTAGGTCAGTCAAGAACTATACCATCTGGTAGCTCATTTGGTAGTTAACTTAGGCCACTGTGTGGCATTTCTGTATTTCAATATTTCCACAAATATATATTTTTTTCAATATTTTCATATCTAATTATACACAACTTTTTAAAGGGATTGGTCATCTTGTTCCCATCTGTAAGACTGTCACTTCAGACGGCCTGATGTCAGTATTCGCAGCCTTCCAGGATCCGCCTATTGAGCCCGAGAAATTTATTCATCATTACATGTATTCAGGAGGGTGTTTTTCCCCATGATAACAGCTGCCATGAAGTTGGAAAAGATCAAGACCAGTGTGGCTGCTTCTTCAAATGTAGTATTCTTTTTTGGTTGGGTACCTCTGAGACAAGTTTTTCCCAGATGTTAAAATATAATCAGAGAATTAAATTACCTATGCTCTTTCCTAAACCTTGCAACTCTGAGGCTGAGGTGTATGCTGCAGATATCAAGAAAGCCATCTCTTTTTACCCCCTCAACACTATTTTTTTCAGATGGCCTGGGAAGCTGATCACATTAACAGCCAAGAAATCCAGGGGTGCAGTCATCTCTACACCGAGAAAGCATAACTATAGAGCAGATTGCATTGAGGTTTGTTATGACACTGCTAAGGTGGGTGGAAGTGTCCTCTGTGATCACAGCCAATGCCACCAGAGTTCAAGCTGTATCTGTGGCTTTGGTGTACTGAGGATGTGTACTGCCAATCTCACATTGCCCACATCCCACCTGTAACTGCATCCATACTGCTTCTGACCACCCTGCCACTACTGAGCCCTCCAGAAGGACTTCCACTAGTGATAAAGGCTTCCACATTTCTTATTTGCCTCAGGGATTATGAAAGTCATCATTCAGTGAACTGTGAACAGCTCCTGAAGGTCTCCCATGAAGTTAACGTGCATATAAACAGCCACTTGAAAGTCAAAAAGAAAGTGACTTCCCCGAGCTGCAGTCCTTTGAAATGTATTGCCTTTATGGATATTTACTTATTGCTATTCTTCCTTTCTCTCCCTGAATCTGCTAAGAACACGGATCCTGGGATTTTGGCATGAGGAGAAAGTCTAGCTGATGCTAGCCATTTTACATCCCACGTACTCATGCGGAGGGTGTGACGGAGGGATCATGACCTACATACTCACTGTGAGACTGAAAAGTCTTCAAGCTCTGAAGACCAGGCACACCAGCATGCAAACCTGCACATGGATAGTACAGCTTCAAGACTCCAGTTACTTTGCTGCTGAGAATACCCAACAGTTGGCATAATCTAGCTAGTTTTTAACACAGTAGCAGCCTTGATACAGGCTCAGGACTGTCTCATGTCAGAAACAATCCTAGCTTACTGATCTTCGATGGACAGGGAAAAGTTTGTTAATCCCTAAGGAGTGAAATAATTCTGGTGGAAGATTATAAGACATGTAACTGTTAGGTAAAAGATGAATCCTAAAGAGCGCACTCCTTGATGATTTGGTCACAATGTTACAGATTTCATCTTGAATTAATGTCCTCTTTCAGCTGCTACCCTAGGTCTCGTGACTGCCTGTCTGCTCTGTGGCTCAGTCCCACAGCTGAGATCATACTTGTTTCCAGCCATCAACAGTACTGGTTTTCCACATAAATCCAAACCTAACAACTGAAACTGCAAACAAAATGCCATTGCTCCTGGTAGGATGTCCTTACTCCTGTCATCCTCAGGTAGAAAGCTACTGGAATTTTTACCATTTATATTTCAGAACATGTAGTTGAATTAATGAATCAAAGAGTACTTGAAAAAAAGTTGTTCTTTTTAATTCCCTGACTCAGGATAAATACACTAAAAATACATTTTCTTATATTATTTTAATTTTATTTTAGTTTTATTAGTTTTCTTTATATTCTTAAAATACATTTCTTAAGGTACTCTTAAAAATAGAGGACATTTGCTGAGAAGTGTCTCCAGCTAAATGCAGCTGTCATTACAGTGATGTTTTCTACATCATGATCTATAGGTAGATTGCTAGATAGCCTACTCAGTTAATAGCAGTTTCAGAAGTTCTGCTTTGTAGTAATGTAGTCCAAAGACCCCTAACAAAACACTTGTCTGCTATACCCTGTAGGGTTGTCAGAACATTATCTTTGTCTGAATCATTCACCCAAGACAGTTCTCCTAAATGTGCAGCTGAAAGTAGCAGGTAAGAAAAAAAAAACAATTTGAGTAGATTTGTATTTTCTTAGTTTTCTTGCCTTCGTGGTGTGCCTCCTTGCAATGATGCCTCAGTGAAAAAGCATCTCCTGACCACCAGAAATGTGGCCACTATGAGAAGCTGTTTAAAGTCAGGGATCTTCTTTGAGATTCGAGTTCCTTTTGTATCCTGGTCAGAACTTACAAGGATCATTAAAGTAAAAGTGAGAGAACAAACCATTAATTGATTTCACATCCGTGGGTCAAGACCATCTTTGAAACCAATAGGAGTGTCATTTACCTAGACACTATAAGTCATAGAGCTGATACTAAATTCATACTTCATGAACAGTTTAAGCAAAGTTGTAACAAATAATTAACTTTTCCATTAACACCGCCCAGATGTGGAAATAATCTTAGTAATAACTTAGTAACTGGGTAAAGCAGTGCCTGTAAATAATGTTGTGTAACAGTTGACATAATACAGAGCCTTTCCGCATCAATATTTTTCTTTTTCTTTATATATTTTATATATGTCTAGATACAGACTGAGCTTTTGGGTTTTGTTCTTTTTCTAAAAAGAGTTTCATTAAAAAAACAATTTAATAATAAGGTTTTAGATTAACAATGATGTTTTAGAATAACAGTGATGTTAAAACAAATGGATTTTAGTACCTTTAGGGCCTTGATGCATCTACATCCATTTGGACCAACTAATACGTGCATCCTATGAGAGGAAAATTATGCCATGTTCATCTACAAAAGAGATTAGCGAATGTTGCAGTAGTGAGCCTAAGATTGGCAATTTGTGACTTTATATTAGCAAATCTTAATGTCCTTTCTATTTAGCGCTTGTTTGTATAAATTACTTGTAAATGATACAAAACCAGATTAAAAGGTCCTAAGTGTTTTACATGAGTAAAAAGTAACAGTGGGAGTTGCACTGTCTGTTGAAATAATCTCTCAAAATTCCACAGGACTAGATGTATTTGAATGCAAGGTTACCACTTCATATTCCTCTCCGTCTATTTGTTAATGAAGATTTTCTTTTCCTCGTTATTCCTAAGCATTTAAAAAGGACATTAATTGTTTAGAGTTAAAGGGCTGGCACCAGAATCAGGAAAGGTAGCCTGCCTTATGTTTAAAGCTGGAAAAAGCTAGTAAGCTTATGCTCCTAGCATAAATGGAGACTTTGAGGGAGGTTAGAGGCAGTTTCTGACAAAATTTATTAGAGTACAACAGTTGGACATCTGGTAGGTTAGAAACTCCTGTTCCATTGACATGTTACTATTACTGTGTAAAGTTTAAAGAAGTCCCCCAGCCATTTCTAAAAAGTATGCGTATGATGATAATTGCCACTTTTCCCAGTTGTTTATGAAAATAAATCTTAGGATTGGAGGGCAAAATGTCTTTTTCATCTCTGACGTTGTATGCCATATGGCCACAAAATGATCATCAAGATTTTGAAAAATAAAAAAAAAAAAAAACCAGGTATCGCAACAGTGGTCTGAAACGTTCAAAGGNTAGCCAGGTATCGCAACAGTGGTCTGAAACGTTCAAAGGCATCGGCTGCTGAGACTCTTAGGATCCTGATCTTGGAATATCTGCCCTATTATCATCCTCCCAAATTATCACACCATATCCAAATTCTAAGCAGTTTCACATAAAATTCAGTGGAATTCCTGTGGAAGAAAACTGAGATATGGTGTAAAATTATAAAAATACAATGCAGAGACCCTGAGAGGTCATCTTGTCCATCCCTGCTCTAAAGAAAGTTCAGCCAACTCTGATTATCTCCGAGTGACAGTCATTTCACATTTTAAATGAGAAAGTGGGCAGCTCAGCAGTCTGGAGGAATCAGGATTCAATCCCATGACTTCTCCCTGTAAGACTTAGGGTCTGCCACTAGAACCATTAACTGGGAGTGTTTCCCTATTAATTTCCTCTCCTTTCTATTTTCTTGCTTGCAAGAAAGCATTTGTAGTTCTTCAGACAATCTCAGCACCTTGGCTGGTAAAATCTTCTCCACCTAAATATATCTGGGTTTGAATTAGTAAAAGTGCATTTTTAAAGTTGCTCTTTGACCACCACTTCCTTGACAGGTTCACAGATTTTTCTGACAAATAAATTTAAATATACCTATAATTTCCTAAATAATTGTGTAGACATGAAACACAGAGTTGTTTTGCTTCCTTCTTTTCCCTAGAATGTGTCTACTGATTTCTGGTTTTGGGGACTTCTTATAAGTCTTCTTTGAATTTTCAACTTGTGTGGTTTTCCTAAGTTATTTCAGATAGATAGTATTCAGTTATTGAGATATGTGTTCATGCAGCTTTCATGGTTGCCTTCATGGACCTTCATGCAGCTCTACTAAGTGACAAGACACTGGTCTCAGTCCTTGCCTTCCTAGAAAATAATAATTATACCAGAAGGTGAGTGGCATTAGCCTCTATGAAAGGGATGACATATATTCTCAAAGAGTATAGATCTCCAAATCTATATCTCCAAAAATACATTTGTATTTTGTGGAAGGCTATAATATTACATTTAATTCATAATTGCTTCAAAGATTTTTGAGGTTTCTTTTTTTTGTTTGTTTGTTTTTTTGTCATCCTGAGATCATGGAAGTTTCTCAAGCAAGGTTCTTGACAAAAAACAACTGATAGACTGATCTTACACTTCTCTTGATATATCAATAGAAGAGAAACCAAGTGAATGGTCATATTTTGCATGGATGTTTCTTCTCCAACATGTAATTTGTCATCAGAAGTGTGAACACAGTTCCCTCAGTTTTCACAAGCTAAATCTGGATTACATTGTTAACTTTTTGATGAAATGCAATTTCAGTACTTTTTTTTTAATTGTCTATAAAGTCACATCCTCACTTCTCACACTATTATTTTTCTTTAGCAGTTATGATCAGGAGTAAGCTTAATTTCTATTGAAAATATCTTTTAAGTTCTGTAATCATAATATCAATATTGGTGCAACGTGAGGTTTTTGTACACAGCTCCACTATCTTTTGCTTTCCTGCTTGAAGAACACTGTTTTGATTTGTAGATTCTCTCTTCCTTGAATTTAATGTTAATTAATTTAATGGTAAGTATTTTTATTGCCTTTTTTTTCTCAGTAAATAGTATTAAAAACTAATTGCCTAGTAAAAGCAAACACAGACAACTTACTCAGAAATACAGATAAGAGCCACTTCATTTGCCATATAAACAAACCACATCAGAGTTTTGAACAGATAAACTCAAACAGAAAAAAGAAGCAAGCAATCCTTTTCTTTAAAAAAAAAAATGGGATTTTTAACATTTGGCAAAAAGTTTGATCTGATTGATAATTTTTTCAGCTCGAAGAATGTATGTAAGCTGAGTTGTGCTTCCCCGGTGGTTTTCTTTTCGTGTTTTACCTTGGCCTGTAGAGAAACTGCAAGAGACATGAGGCTGCCTGATTCCTGAGAAGTGCTTCAAAATCCAGTGTCTCCTGTCCACAGGGAAACTACAGTCACCAGCGCCAGGGAGAACAAAGACCCTGAGGTACAGCTAGTGATTTTCTTTACCCGAGCAAGAAGAGTAATTTCTCTGATGGAACGCTTTTATCCAATCCAATCTTATTCAGATGAGAGAAAAATTTTGCAGCTAGTCCAGAGTGGGTATCTCTTTGACAGCCCCAAACCTTAGCACTGTAACATTCTCTATTCAAACTCTGAATTTTAGCCAAAGGGCATAAAACTTATTGAAAAGTCATGAGAATTTTATCTGTATTGAAGAGTTTAAAAACTACAGGGATCAAATATGTACAACAGTAACACACAGTAACTTCATCTCCTTCTCTTACTCCTTAAAACATGCCATCTCATTCAACCTCCTTTTAAAATGTATCTGTTTCTGGCTACCCACTGAATTAACTACTTTTCTCCTAATTCAGTTTTTAGATATCTCCCTTTTGATTGTCCAAGTCTTGTGAGGGATTCAGAATAGTAGTTCACAGCCTTTTGGATTCTGGTAGCTAATTCAAGTAAGAGATGAGTCAGCAGCCAGTCACAGTTGGTTCACTAGCTGACACCCTTCTTGAGAAAAGCAAGATGTCCAAAAGGTAGTCTGTATGTCCAAATCAAACTTGCTTTGTTGCAACATCTTTTTCTCAAACCTTCCCAATGGTTAGGTTTCCTCAGTCTGTTTTATCAAGGACAGCTGGATCAAACAAATCTGAACATGTAAAATTAGGTGGGATAAATATTGTTGTGTCTCTGTTTCATTTCCATTGTGTTCAGCAGAGATGAAATTTGTACTTTCCAGGAAAATGAACAAGCCTTCAGTATGAAGAAAAACCCCAATAGGAACAAGCTACTTAACTCCCATTTGTAATATAAAAACACAGCACTGAAAAGAATGGGGGCAAATCCAGTCTCCAGAAATCTCAGGTACAGGCAGATGGCTACTGAAGAAGCCCACAGAGCATCTACTCCACTTGCAATGACACACAACGCTTCCACATCACCAAGCTTAAGAATTTTAATGAGAGGTCAAGAGCCATAGCAATTAAGTGTCACAGGATGAGAACAGGACAGATTAAGGGCGTTGTCAATGACAGAGTTATCTGCAACAAGAAGAAATCTGTTGAAGGAAACTCCCAGATGGTGGGAAAAAACTGTTGTCCCTGCAAAACTTTGGGAAAAGTTCTCTGTTGACTGCAATTCTGGCAAAATGGATTAATGCTAAGCACATAAGCAGTATATACCACAAACACACCTTGGCAGTTTTAATGTCAATAGAAACACAAAGAGATGTTGTCCTGCAAACCCAGGGTTAGAAAAGAGGAGGAAACATTAGGAAAGAGTGGGGAAGAGCCTCCTGCCCTGCTCCAAAGACAAGCAGCAGGAGCCAACACATGAGATCAATATAACGTTTGCATTCTGTTACACAAATATAAATAAAATCTCTCTTGCTTGCCCTTTTGGAGGTAGTAACACATGCAATATATAAGAAAATAACTTTTTCTCCAAGGATCTCCTATATTATCTTGCAAAAAATATTTCAAACTCAGTTTTAAAACCCTTTAGGTTTTTCATACTCAGGACTCTATTGAGGACATTATTCCAGCAATAGTGTGGCCAGCAGGA
>VZTL01000314.1:0-15722 GCA_013400535.1 Scopus umbretta
CAACCTACTCACCTCCTCCCAGACCTCTGTCACTGAGTGGAGGAGTTCCTCTATCTGAGTGCACCTCCCACAGGTGTGCTCACTCCTGCCGTCCAGTACTGGCATAAGAGTAGGGTACACCCTGCAGCCTGACACCTGGGTGACAGCGTGTTCCTGCCAGAGCTCTGTCTGGGAAGCTGTGCCAGTCATGGTGGGTGCAGGGCTTAGAGAGTCTGTGGCTTTCTGCTGGGTGGGTACCATTGCTTCCTGGTGGAGCTGGCAGAGCTACAGTACCCTGCCGCACAAACTGCTACGCCATGCCCTGTTTGCCCACCCTGTTGGGGGTGCTCCTGGTCGCTAGAACGCCCTAAGGGCTTCTTTTGTATGTGTGGGGCACATGGCCGCCGTTGCTCCTGACCCCTCCCAGGTCTCGTCAGCTGCTGCCACGTGAGCTGAGGGGTCCTGGCAGCTCTCTCAGCTCCCCCGAGGTTCCCCTAGTTTGGGAACCCACCCTGTGCACTGCGCTGGAGGGCTCTGCTGTGATCCTGCTGGCACCAGGGCTGCTCACCTCAGCAATTGAGTGACAGTCAGAGAAAAAATGTCTAACTTGATCCAGCATATTTAATATTTAATGATGTATCCATAGTACCGATCTACCTGAGTTAGTTTAGCTACTCCTAATTCTATTCCCTGACTTCAAACCAGCCTCTCCTTACATTTTGATATAAGCTTCCCAGTATATTAATGGAGGAGGTTTGGTGAAATGGTTGTATTATTCCCTGTTACCCTCCTTCCCCCAGCCATATTCAGGCTCTGAGTGCCAGGAACTTACATCAGTACTTTTACCTACAGCAGGTCTTTACTGAAGGACATCAGCCAAGTTTTGAGAGACTCCACAGGATTTTTTGAGAAAAAAGGCACGCTGATACAGCATTATAGTTTTGACTTTCATTGTGAACCTCAAGGTATCCCTACCTATAAGAACATATTTTTCTGGCTATGTGGGTAGGAGTTAAGGCAGTGATAGATACTTTCCAAGAACATGATTCTTGCCGGTGAGGAAATGCCTAAAATGAATCCCTGACACAGTCCTTCCTTTCAAAACCCTCATTCCTGGTGCAGCAGTGGGGGAAGAATAGGAATAAGTCTGCAAACCTTGTCTTGGGTAGTTTTCATTCCTTTCCAGAAGTACATCATATCCACTTGTGGTTGTGAACAGAATTTTTCTTTTATCCTTAATAGAAAGAAAGGTCAGAAGGACACATTTCTTGTACACAGATAGGTTGTTAGGCACCAGTGGCTAGAAGGTTTTTTGTCTGTCCATGTCATTTGCTACAGTTACATTAATATAATACAGGCAGGATTCAATGTTATATTTATATACAAGCTCTTCTTTCCCCTTCTTACACCAAGTATTGCTAAGTAATTCCTGATGGGTAATAAAAGCTGAAAAAAATACATTTTCAACAGGACATTGCTTCAGTTTTCAGAGAAGAAAAATGTAAGAATCTTATTTCTGTGTGCACAGGTATGCTCAGATATACAAGAAAATTGAAAACCAATCTAAAAGGCAATACTAGAAACAATCAGAGCAGGCTTCAGATGCTGCTATTGCTAAAATAACTGAAAAATTACTTGGGGGGGTCTGTCTTTTGTTTCTCAATCTAGTCTACAGACCAAAGTCCATCAGTACATACTGAAGTGGAAAACAGAAATTAAATTCATTGTTTGTGTCATTTCAACCATAACACCTGTTGAAATTTTTTTTCAACAAGGCCATTTAAATAAAGCACCATGGTTTAAAAAAGAAAAGTCAATAAAAAATAAATCTGCTTAATAAATATAACATTAAAAAGCATAGACATGATCTGCATTAACTATAACTGCATCAACTTTAATAGAGTTACACAGCAACAGTGTATTTTTTTGCTTGTGTCCTAGTTCTTCATGGCTAAATTTATAGAGTAGATCTGATTTTCAGTGAGAGCAGAAGAGACATTTTATATAATCTGTTATATTTTTATAGAGGTTCCTTTTTACTTTTGTATGTATATTTTGTTGCGGTTTGAAGAGAGTATTCTTGTGTCAGCAAATGAATAGAATACATATAAATGCATAGAACCATACAGAATTATGTATTTAAGTGGAATCTACTGAATATACTTCATGGCAAATGATGAAATATAATCCAAAACATATGACACTATCTCATGAATACCAACTTTATAAAAAAGGAAAACATTTGGGGTGATTTTTTGCTATCTTTTCAGTGGGACAGTATAGTATATTATATAGCATTATATAGTATATGCATCAATACAGAATTGTATCCATTTTGAATGCAAACTTCAGCATTCTAATGCCTATCATATTTGTGTACTGCAAAAAAAACAAAACAGATGAACAAACAAAAAAACTCACACCTGCTTACATGAAGCCAAAGATCTGTTACAACTGCTTGTTTCTAGACAGAGAGAATTATCCTTCCTTTCTGCATAGCAACAGGAAAAAATGACTACTCAAAGGTGTAATATAAAATTGGATTAGAGCATTCAGTCCAACCAGAGCAGCACACTAAAAAGTCTAAATAATAGAAATAATCAATTTATACTTATGTATAATTCTATTCTGAAGATTCCTTAATCTATCTTTGCTGTTACTGATTATTAAAAGTCTTACTCTTGGTGCTGTTCATTCTGTGGCACTGCTAAAAGTTTGTTGAAAATGAGGACACTTAAAATTGCTTACAAAAATGCAAAATATTATTCTCCTTTTATGTCTTTGTTTCATTGAACTCTATAGATGAGCTGCCTCAGCTAAACAGGATTCTTCATGCATTAATCAAAAATAATTCATCTGAGTCTAGGCAGACTTCGAGCTTTTTCTCTTCATTGGGATATAAATTTTGAAATCCTGGGGCTTAGGATAAATTGGAAATTGAAGAATCAGCTCCAAGCTGAAACTTGTTGAGGTGAGGCAGACTATGCCCCAGTTCTACCACTGCAACTTTCATCATTTTTCATCATTGTCTGTCTCCTTGGATTTCTGGAAAGGAGCTGAACTGGAAAGGAGCTGAACTGGTATCCAGTCAGAAGGTGGAGAGTCTTTGCAGGAAGTCAGCCTCTTGGAGTGAAAGTATAGCCTTGTTCTTCAGGGAATAGGTATTAGGTTATTCAGCAAGTTTTGTTTAATTTAACTTGTCTTTTTGTGTATTATTCAGTAGATAAAATGCCCATGACAGAGCAATAAAGAAGGTCAGTATGGCAGCCTGGGTCAAACTAAAAGTATTTTTTTTGCTGGTTTATAAGGCAAAAAGATTCGACGAGACTTCAAAGCATGGAAAGATGAATAATCAGTGTGATACAATAGAAACAGGTGTATACAGATGACTTACAGTGAACCAATTATTGTTAAACAGTAATGACAGAAGTTATAATTATCATGTAAGGACAGACTTCTGCTATTCCAGTATACAGCCTTACGATTTAATGAATATTAAAAAGAAAAACATCTGCTAGATGATACTGAACATATCTTTTATTCCTTTCAAATTTGATGTTTGCACGTGGGGTAAGTAATTCTTGAGATTTTTAGACAGCTTCTGTTTCCTAATATTAGTATATATCTCTCTTTTTATTAGTAATAATTTTCAAGTTTTCAACTTTGCAAGTTTTGAGATTTCAGAGGGGAAAAAAGTGTTACTGATGCTAGCAGGATATGCATGGTAATTAATTGCTAGTTATAGCAGTACAGTAGTAGGTCTATAATCTCATCTTCAAAACAGCATATTGTTGTTCTAATATTGTACAGCATTTTTCTATTTGTACTTGTATTTGAGCAGAGTATGGGTCAGTTCTTTCTGAATTTGCTAAAGGAATTCTTTACATTTAACTAAATCAGGAGCTGTATTTCTCAAAAAGTGGAAGTTAGTCAAAGATTAAGAAATCAGGATAGATTTAGATTAAGAGAACAGAGTATGCTTATTTTGCTGAAAAGTATTTACCCTACATTTTATTTCAAACTGATTTTGCCTACTTACTTCAGACGAGATTATTAGACATTTACATTTATCTCTTGTTACTTTTTAAAAAGAGGAATAAATTTCCATACATTACTAAAAGTTCTCTTAATTTTATTTAATTATTTATCAAAATAAAAGTTAGCTATTCCACTGGATGACCTTTTGTATTAATAAAGTGATAGAACTTCTTATCATTCATTATGATCCAGCTAAAGAGCCTTTGATTATGTGTGAATTTTTTCTTGCCTCCAGTTAAAGAGAAATACTCCTGTATCCTATAAAGTCTCTTTAGTAATAAGGATTCTTCTTACACATTATGTATTGGCAGGCCAGAAGGGTTTCAACTGAACCTCAGTGTGGATATATATCTCCAAAAAAACCTGATCTACCTAAAGAATATTCTTCAAAAAACACTGAAAAAAAATGCACAAAGCAAATGAAGAGAATAAAACACTTTACGAATGTTCTTCCACCTGCATCCTTAAACAGCACACATCCTTAAATAACCAGAAGTGCTGATTTCAGTACTGTGAGGATATTATTGGGGAAAATCTTATGCAAACAATTTAAACACACACTTAGGCAATCTGTACAGGTTATTGAACAGAACCCAAAGAACCTGTCCTTGAAACAGAAGTAAATGGGAAACATGGCCTGGGTAAGGACAGCAGCGTGCAAATCTTTGTTTTCCAGTTCAGCATCATCTTGTGTAGTACCGGGGTACACAGAGAAAAAGAGCAAACAAAAATCTGATGGTCTTAGGATTCAAAATGAATAAATATAATTTGAAACAAAATCAAAGGGAGAGACATCTCTGTTTTAAACAAAAATATAGCCGCCTTTTTCAACAAAACAAAGTCAGAATTTCTAAGAAAGCCTACATGAGCCTGGGACAGGGGAGCAGGAAGACAACAGAGTCTCTGATTTCTATTTCTGCTCAATTTACTTGGGCAGGATGAAATCCACCACTGGCAGACCAAACTGTGGATACTTTTAGTTCCCACCTAAATCCTGTTTACAAGACTTCAGTGAGGCATAGGCCTTTATTGGCTGTCAAAACAAAGACGAATTAAATCATTTATGAGTAAACCAGCAAGAAATGCAGCAAAAACCATAACTTTTCCAATGTCTAGTTTCAAGTGCAGGATTGTTTGTACTGATGCAGAAACTACCAGAGGAGACAAGAAGTGCAATTGACCTTACATACCTTAAAAATTAAAGGATAACTGTTTTTTTCCCTTCTGATTCTGCTGTGTAAATATTGGTCTCCTTCCATTGTTTCTGCAGACTTTTGAAAACCTATTTGAGTGGCTTACAAATACAAAATAATTGCACTGTGGAAATGAAATAGAGTGTTTTCTTGGAATTAGCTTTTTGACTACCCAGAATAAGGCTGAACAGTAACAACAGTATCAATGCTAATTATGTTAGTATAAGATTGCAATGTTATAACTTTTCATAAGCATCCACAGAGCTACCTGTCATTCATAGAATCAAGTGGCAATGCATATCCTGCCCTAAGAAGTTATAAACTGGTGCCCCAATATTTCAGAAGTAATAACTGATCTGACAAATAGCAGAGATGAGTCTAATGTTGCATGCAAATGAAGGCTTTAATGTTTTGGTGTTAGCAGCCTGGCACCTGCTTGTGTAACTTGTGTGCTTACACTGTGTTGTACATACGCTGATAACATCAGCATGTTATCAGCATTGTTCTCATACTAAGTCCAAAACACAACACTATAGCAGCTACTAGGAAGAAAATAAACTCTAAATTAAGCTGAAACCAGGACACACTGCCACTTCTGCTTTATTCTTATTTTGTAGCTCTGTGTGCAAAGGAAGGGGAAATTGATATTGGTAGGACAGGAATTATGAATCTCTGTGTAATCTTCCATGTTTATGCAAACACATAGAAAACAGTCAATTTTTTGTAGAAGACCCACATAATCTCTACATGTGCAGTAAAGAAGTGAAAAAACCCTCACAAAAAATCTTAAACTAGACTGAGGTTTTGTTCTCTTACCTTGACAACTCAAGATAACCAAAGATCAGCAACACCCACACCCACACCACCACCACCACCCTCAGATTACACAATGGGATTTAGGGACAGTTTTGCAGATGCCTAGTCATGCAATAGAGGTTTGGGGTGAACCCCAAATCCCAGTATTTACCATTCCTTTTAGTAAATGCTAGAAGGCTCCACATTTTTATGGAAACTAAAGCTTCCTGAATCTGTTAGCTCAGTGGACTGTAACTCTGTCAAGAACCACTAAAGCCACAGCAGAGCAGATCTAAGAGCATGTGTTTCTTAGGGTCAAACGCATATGCACAGACAGAGCCTTTGAAGTTGTGTTACCAAAGCTGAGCACATACCTTGGCAGGGATTGACCCTGACCAACAGCCAAACACCCACAAAACCGTTCACTCATGTCCTGCTCACACAGGATGGGGAAAAAATAGAAAGAAGGGAAAAAGACTCATGGATCAAGATAATGACAGTTTGACAGTGACAGCAGAAGCTTGTTGTGTTAATGTTCAGTGTCTGCTCATGTAGAAAACTGAACAGTCGTCTGTCCGAGAAACTTATTGGCAGCTCCGATTACTGCCCACATTTGTGATAGATCACATGGCTTTTAAATATAACACTGTAGTGCATTTTTCCTCCAAAAAATATGTCAGGTGTAAGATTTTGGTCTTAAATTAAAGTTGAGATGCAGAAAATAAAGGTTGAAATGGATTTCTTTTTTTTAAAGAAGTCTTTCCAACCTAATATCTAGTGATGTGTGCATGCATTCCTGATCATTTCTATCACCTAGCTGGGCTCCGACCACCACATAAACCTGCTGCTCCCATTCCCCACATCCACTGTGCAGTCCTGCAAAAAATTCTGCTATATGTTACTTCAAACTGAAGAACAGCCTCAATGAATTCAGAAAGCTCAGAGTTATACAGATCAGGGGTCTAGTTAGATAACAAGGAGAGAGAATACAGGAAAGGAATAACACTGGCATAATAGCAAGAAAGTAAAAAGAAGTGTTAGGACAAAAAAAAAAAAAAAAAAAAGGTTAAGAAAAAAAAAAAAAAAAAAAAAAAAAAGACAAGACAAGCTATTTAATCATTATTTGTTACTGTTGCTTAAAGGAATTTTCTCACTAGCACTTCAGGCAGACAAGAAGCTTCCCAAGACAAGGACAAAAGTGCCCGAAATACAGAGCACACATTCATGTGCAACAAAGAGTTCAGTAGTTTCATTTATAATTAGCTCAATGGTGGATACCATCTTCAAATTAAGCCCTTCACATTTTATATTAGAGTTTCCCAGTGCTTATATTTAATTTAGAAAGCACACTGGTTAATGTCTGATCTTTCCTTCATGAATGTTTTCTTAAAGCATAAAGATTTTCTTAAAGTTTAACAATCACTGTGAATTTATGTTACCTTCTGAAAGTTTTTAAAAGTAGAAACTACAAAGAAATATTTAAACTAGACTCTCCTCCTGCTGCTCTCTATATTTTGATTACAAACTCAGCCTGTATTCATCCTGTTTTGGAATTTGAGCTTTTTATATTATAACATTCACATCTTTTAGCTGATGTTAATGGCAGATGCCAATTGTAGGTTTTAGGAGCTACACACAGCTAAGACTGGCACATGCTTCAGGTTCCTAGAGTATATTTAGTTTTAATATAAAAAATTTTTTAAGTTGCACTCAATTAACTGCTTATAGAATCACTGCTCTTTTCTGTGGAGTAGGAACTTTTACAAAAGGAAATGTATGTCTGTTGTGGTTTAACCACAGTTGGCAGCCAAGCACCACACAGACACTTGTTCACCTTCCCCATCCCCTCAGTGGGATGGGGGAGATAACTGGAAGGGCAAAAGTAAGAAAACTCATGGACTGAGATAAGAACAGTTAAATAATTTAATAATAATAATAATAATGCCAACAATAATAATAACAAGAATACATTGTAATGAAAAGGAAAATAACAAAAGACAGAGCCAAACAAAACCCAGTAAAAAGAAGTGATATAACCGCTCACCACCCACTGACCAATGCCCAGCCCGTCCCCCAGCAGCGATCACTGCCCCGCAGCCAACTCCCCCAGTTTCTATACTGAGTGTGACGCCATATGGTATGGAATAGCCCTTTGGCCAGGTTGGGTCAGCTGTCCTGGCTGTGCCCCCTCCCAGCTTCTTGTGCCCCTGGCAGAGCATGGGAAGCTGAAAAGTCCTTGACTAGTGTAAACACTGCTTAGCAACAACTAAAACAGCAATGTGTTATCAACATTATTCTCGTGCTAAATCCACAACACAGCACTATACTAGCAAGTAAGAAGAAAATTAACTCTATTCAAGCTGAAACCGGGACAATGTCCTATTAATGTAAAGACAAGTAAGTAGTCATCGTAAGATCACAATTCCAGTCATCACGAATTCTTCACATATCATAAAGAATAACAGAGCACTGTGGGGAGATAGTCTGACCTAATAGCTACAGGATTTTCCAAAGTTTAGTCCTGTTTGAACTAGAGCATGTCTTTAAAAAAATCTACCTAATTATATCATAAGAAATTCCAGTGATGAAGAATCCAAATGAAGCAGCTCTGGTAAATTGTTCCAGAAGGCAATTGTTNCAGTCTCTTCCTGCAGGTGGATGCCCGAAGGAGGCTGTGACCCTGTGGGAAGTCCATGCTGGAGCAGGCTCCTGGCAGGACCTCTAGACCCATGGAGAGAGAGGAACCCAGGCGGGAGCAGGTTTGCTGGCAGGACTTGTGACCCTGTGGGGGATCCATGCTGGAACAGTCTGTTCCTGAAGGACAGCACCCCGTGGAAGGGACCCACCCTGGAGAAGTTTGTGAAGAACTGTAGCCCATGGGAAGGACTCACATCGGAGAAGTTCATGGAGGACTGTCTCCTGTGGGAGGGACCCCATGTTGGAGCAGGGAAAGAGTGTGAGGAGCCCTCCCTCTGAGGAGGAAGGAGTGGCAGAGACAACGTGTGATGAGGTTACCACAAACTCCATTCCCAGGCCCCCTGCACCACTCGGGGGGAGGAGGGAGAGAAAATTGGGAGTGAAGTTGAGCCCAGGAAGAAGGGAGGGGTGGGGGGAAGGTGTTGTAAGATTTGGGGTTTATTTTCTCATTTCCCTACTCTGATTTGATTGGTAATAAAATAAACTAATTTCCCCAAGTCAAGTCTGTTTTGCCTGTGACAGTAATTGGTGAGTGATCTCTCCCTGTCCTTATCTTGACGCACGAGCCTTTTGTTATATTTTCTCTCCCCTGTCCATCTGAGGAGGGGAGTGATAGAACGGCTTTGGTGGGCACCTGGTGTGCAGCCAGGGTCAACACACCACACTATGCCACAGAGAAAATTAACGATTCATATTGATGGATGCAGGTATTTTTGTTTGTTTCAGCTGTGACTGATTCACGCTGGCAGTTCTGCTCAGAAATCTCATAAAAACATTAGAACTGCACCTTGCTTTGGGTAAGACTCTCTCATGTAGGTCTTAGCTACCACTGACTTATATAAGGAGAACTTAGAATATGGACAAAACCAAACATCTGATGGCAAAGTATCAGTATATTTTGTATTGAAAGCACAGGATCAAATTAGATAAATATGCTAACCATTAATATGTTCCACAAGAACTCTATTGATTTAATTCAATGAATAATAAAAAGGAATATGGAAAAACATTAATGCATTCAGTCTCTCAATTTGAATGGTGATAGCATCATAAAATACTGAAATGAATGATAAATACCACATATCTGTTAAAAAGGGAAATAATTTTATTACTCTACCCACTCCATACATAGGTGCATATGCATCATGAAGAGAAACTGTGTTTCTAGCTATTGTAAATTCCCCCTTTTTAAAGAAAATTGTATGAAAACAAGATGACAGTTAAGTCGTGATCTAACCTTGGACTTTGTCCAGGACCAGCTGGATCCTTAAGACTTGTAACTAAAAAGAGATTTCCTACAAGACATTTCCTTTAATAGTGTTCATAACGTGCCCAAAGACAACATTGTCTTTTAGAAATAGATTTAAAAAAGACCAAAACAAACAAACAAGACCCTCAGTATGATATCTTGTATCTTAGAAAGGTGAAACTAGATAAAAATGAGAGAGAAATAAGGAAGTTTGTTGGTTATAGGCCATCTGAGTACTGTGGTCTGTGCTTTTTAACATTAATAAATTGTATGGCAAAAATAAGGCAAACAGTAAGATGTCAAAGCTTTCTGTTAACAAGGCATTTTTCATAATTGGTTTAGGTTTCAGTGACCAGCATCCCAACATTCACACCTTCTGTAACTTCTGCTCGGCCTTTTACAGGAGGCTGCAACTTACTTTCACTCTGCCCCCTAAGGAGGACATGCCACCATACACATACATCTCAGAAAGCATAACTTGATGAGGCTGAAGAGGAATCTGTCATCTACCATGAAGCCTCAATACCTAAAAACAGCAACAAAGCAGGAAGATTAAATTCTTCATTGATAAATGCAAATAGGAAATGGCCTACTAATTAACAACCTTATGACAACGGACTCTAAATTAGTTTTTACCAATCTGGAGAGGGATTTTGAAGTCACTGTGAGTAGCTTTCTGAAAACACAGAAACAATACTTAATCACAATCCACAAGAGAGAGTTATGTAAAAGGGAATAGAGTCAGACTGAAAATTTAACTATTCCACTGCTGAAATATATGGTGTGGTGCACCCACACCTTGAATGGTGTTTGTAGTTCTGATCACTTTAATTATGATAAGTAAATGACACAGGCAAGGCCTGAGCAGATGACCCGAGATGTTAGAAAGCATGTTTACACTTAGAAGACAAATGACTGAGGAGGAGCATGTTATATATATTTATAAAATCATGAATGGAGAAGGTGAACATAGAGCGATTATTTACTCTTTCAACTAGGACACATCAGTGAATGTGAGACAAAAGATGCAAAGAAAAAAATTAATTTTTGGGTTGTGGGGTTTTTTTAATATAACGCTGAAGTTGAGATTGTGTCAAAAATCAGCTATTTTCTACATCATTAGTTGCTGGAAGATGGAATGGACAATTACGACTCGGCATATGCCATGCTTTTAAAGAATACTGCATCCAGCTTTGGGAACCCTAAACTAGAACAATTATTGATAAAGTAGAGCAAATCCAGGAGGTCCACTAAGATGGCTGGGGGATGAAACACTTGCCCTGTGAGGAGAAGTTGAAGGAGCCTGGAAAAGAGACAGCTTTCTGGGGATTTAACAGCAGCCCCCCAGTACTTACAAGGAGGGTATGGAGAAGACAGAACCAGACTCTTCATAGTGGTGAATGGCAGAAGATGAGAGGAACTGAACATAAAATGGAATAAAAGAGATTCAGACTGGATATAGGAGGAAACTTTTTCACCACAAGAATAGCCAAGCAGTGCAACAAGTTGTTTAAAGAAGTTGTGCAGTCTCCATTCTTGGAGATTTTCAAGACCCAAATGGATAGAACCCTCAGCAACCTCATCTAATATCACAGCCACTCTGCTTTGAGCAGAAGGTTGAAATAGAGACCTTCCATACTGAATTATCCTATGAATTTATAATCTCATGATCTTCTTCAGTTTCCACAGTGTTGACACAATACTTCCTCTAGTTCGTCTTGGTAGTTAAATGAGAGAATGATGACCCTGATGAGAAGATAGATAAATCTTTTGAACTAATAGCGAAGAAGTAAAAGCTTGACTTTCCTAAAATAACCACAAAATGCCCAAGACTTTGTGGCACTGGTATTCTAGTAATTTCATTAAGTAGCACTGTTCTGCTTATTTCAGTGGTAATTTGTCAGACAATACATTTTTCCAAACTGCAGCCGCAAATTAATGAAGCTTATGACTCTTCCTTATTTGAAGGAAGTTTAAACATAAGCTACATAAACATAAGTCACAATTAGATTCTCCTGGGAGATCATAAATGGGATTTAACTTGTAAACACAGATCTATGGATTTCTTGCACAGGCAAAATTTAATCCTTACATAGTTTTTCACTGACATTGCTCGTACAGAAGAGGTTTTCAGGACTGATAATGAAGCTAATAATGAAGAAAGAGTGAGTACTAGATAATTTAACCTCACAAATGCACTGCAAAAGCAAGTCCATATATATTATTCCTGTCACAAGAAAGCTGCAATCTTTTGGTTTTCTGTTTAGCTTAACAACAACTTGAAGAAGAGTGCTAGATGATAAAAAAAAACCCTTGAGAGAATGAAAACTGAAACTAAAAAATAGACATGATAAGAATGGTACTAAAAGGGGTTTAAATAATTGTTAATAAAACTGTAGTAGAATGATCTGCCTGGGTAAAACTATGTGACCTGCCTGGGTTTTCTAATGTACTATGACTTTCTGGTCAAAATATGTTACAACTATAATTTACCCACCTTCATCTCTGTGCTCAAATGCTCCCTGTAAGGTTGGTTAAGCTGTAACAGATGATGAAAGGAAATTAATTTAACTTCTAGATATCAGCTGCTCCATCAGTAAGAACAAAATCAGAAACATGAGATTAAATGAGCAATGTGATTAAAATGCTATCCATGTGCTTGAAAAAATCCTAATTATTTTAGGAATGTTAGACGTTTTAAAATTGTCTCTATCCTCAGACTAAGGCGGTAAATCCATGATATCTGTAAAAGCAGAATTAGCATCCTCAGACTGCTCAGTGTATAACACCACCACTAGTATTTTTATATCACTTTTCAATGAAAGTGCTCCAAACATTTTAAACAGGAGACTATATTTCATTAGCCTTATTTCATAGTTCATGGAACAAACATACTGAGAATGTGGCAAAAAATGATGGGAACAAGATCACTACCAAGGTCTTACAACTCCAAAGTCCTGAACAGCTACCCTTTATTATATTGCCCCTAGGCTGCCTTTTAGCCGGCCTGAAGATCTAGACTGTCCAGAAAGGAGAGACATATAACTTTATGGGCTTCTCTCGTGACTTGAGGAGGTTGTGTATGCAGTAGATTCAGTACAAGTGTGTGCATGTCTATGGGAATCCATAACAAAATTGCTGCAGTGATGAGAAGTGGATTCAGTATTAGCTGATGTTCTCACCTACTTCCCATTCTGACTCACTCCCACACTAGCCCTGCAGTTCAGCACTCCATAGACTGCAGCCAGCATACTGTATTGAGCTTTGGGACCCCAGTGTGAGAAGGAAATCGATAAACAGGAGTGAGTTCAGTGGAGGGCTACCAGGATGGTTCAAGGATGAGAGCACTTGCCTGGTGAGGAGAGGCTGAGAGAGCTGACTTGTTCAGCTGTGATTTTCTAATGGGAAATATTTTGTTTTTATTCAGGACAATATTACCATATATGCAGGCTGTGTGGAATGTGAAGAGCTTGTTAGCATCATGACACCATTAATTAATAAATATATGCATTCCCTTACCTATTCTGATCATAACATGTAAATTACTATGTCAGAAATTTTAGTTACTAATGACTGTGGAGTATAATGGCACTTAGAAAGTCAGAACCAAGAGCTGAAATAGATTGTCTGTTAGCCTGGAAGCAGAGGTTTTCATTGTAAGGACAAAAAAAAAAAAANNTGCTTTAAGAAAAAAAAAAAAAAAAAAAAAAAAAAAAAGAAATTGTTATTTAAGTGTACTGTTTATAGCACAAATTACAAAAGAACAATAAAGTATGGTAATTAAAGTACAGAATGAATAAAATATGTTCAGTGTTCAAGACTAAATATTTCAGTGCTATTGAAACTATAAATTCTAAAACAAAATGACACAGACAAAAATGTCTACTCCTAAATGCTTCATTATTACAAATCTATGAACGATAAATATAACATGTAGTAAGTAATTGACAGGTAGCATTTAAAATTACGTGCTATAAAGCAAAGTGTTTGGAAAGGCATTTATGCAAATCTTGTCTAGACCTTAACCTTGAAAATAGTTCATGTATAGCACATGTATATCTGTAGCTGTGAAAAATTGCTCAAATAAGTCAAGTTATTAAGCTTACAAGAATGGATTAAAAATGGTATAAAGAGGAGCATTTCTATTTAACAGGAATCAGAGGATAAAACAATGATGTCTTTAGACTAAACTTACTTAGATAATATACTCTGTTAATTTCCATGAAAGTCTGCAGAAGTAGAACACCTGCATATGGGTGCAGTTTCATGTCTGGAGCCTCATTGCTTTGAAAGAAAAGAAGTCTACAAATTCAGCAATTAACAAAAGCTTGATAAATCACATACTTCTAATGGAATGTATGTGATTTCTAAGAAGAAATGGAAACAAAATGGACCCTCAGTGTGAAGGGGACTGAGAAAGTCCAATATCAGATATGTTGGACTTACTGAATGTGTGGAGTGTAACTGCTCTGGGTATATCATAGAATCATAGAAGGGTTTGGGTTGGAAGGGACCTTAAAGATCATCTGTTTCCAACCCCCCTCTCATGGGCAGGGACACCTTCCACTAGACCAGGTTGCTCAAAGCTCCATCCAACCTGAACTTAAACACTTCCAGGGGTGGGGAATCCACAACTTCTCTGGGCAACCTGTTCCAGTGTCTCACCACCCTCATAGCAGAGAATTTCTTTCTTATGTCTAATCTAAATCCACCCTCCTTCAGTTTAAAGCCATTACCCCTTGTCCTATCACTACGTACCTTTGTAAAACGTCTCTCTCCAACTTTCTTGTAGGCCCCCTTCAGGTACTAGAAGGCTGTTAATATGCAGCATTGCCAAAGAATCAGACTTCTATCATGTGTACAGATGCTCCACATTGCATGCATGTAATTTCAGTTTTCTGTCGATCCACATTTGCACATCCAGCTTGTGGCTCCCTCATGATAGCTCTGCTTGTGAAGATCTGTCTTGACTCCTGGGTAACTTAGTCAGTGACATCATTTCATTACAGACAATTTTTTTTAGAGAAATAACTAACACTGTGGTTTAGACTCAAACCACAATCCTATTGGCACACTATACTAATGTAAAAATAAATTAAACATGTATATGCAGTTTATTAGAGTGAGAAAGGGGTATTGAATAAGAATTTTTCTTGTTATTGTTTGGATTATATAGGCTGTTAAAACTTATGACTAGTGTCATACTTAAACAATTTGTGGTGAATGGAGTTAAATCCAGCTGGTGGCTGGTCATAAGTGATGTTCCTCAGGGCTCAGTATTGGGACCACTTCTGGTTAATATCCTTACCAATGATCTGGACAAGGGGATCAAGTATACCCTCAGTAAGTTCACAGATGACAACAGGATGGGTGGGAGAGTTGATCCACTTGAAGGTGGAAAGGCTCTGCAGAGGGGTCTGGACAGGCTAAAGCCAACTGTATGAGGTTTAACGAGGCCAAGTGCTGGGTTCTGCACTTGGGTCAAAACAACCCCAAACAACGCTACAGGCTTGGGGAAGAGTGGCTGGAAAGATGCCCGGCAGAAAAGGACCTGGGGATATTGGTTGATAACCATTTGAGTATGAGCCAGGAGTGTGCCCAGGTGGCAAAGAAGGCCAATGGCATCCTGGCTTGTATCAGGAATAGTGTGGCCAGCAGGACTAGGGAAGAGATCCTCTCCTTATACTTGGCACTGGTGAGGCTGCACCTCGAATCCTGTGTTCAGTTTGGGGTCCTTCAGTACTGTATTCCCTCTCTACAACTCCCTGAAA
>VZTL01000323.1:244-13806 GCA_013400535.1 Scopus umbretta
TCGGAGGAAAGGGAGTCTTCCTAACTCAGCCTCAAATGTCACAGTTGCACTTCGAGGGAAAAGGAAAACCTCATGAGTATATTTTGTGAGGTGCTTACCCAGAGATGGGATACAACTGGTAAATTACACAGTGGAGAGTTCTTGTAACTTACCAGATAAAGAGATATTTTTACAAGTTTTTCGAATTCTGTGTGGAAGATACAGGAACAGCTTACGAAGATTTGTGTTGTTTAATATAGTCTAAAATTGTGTTTATAAACTGTAATTTAACATTTTGCTTTCCTGAAACAATCATCACCTTTTCTTCCTTACACCTGCTGGGTGTTGAAGGAATGTCCATGCAAAGCTAATAAAGTTATGAGACATCTCCCATTGGGGCAAGAAAACTAAGTAATGCCTTGGTGATGGTGGTGGTCTGGAAAAGCATATTTAGTCACTTAAGAATCACTGAGCATTTCTTGCCCCGCTGCAGAGACTAGGGTAGAGATCAGTGCTTCCAGGGGTCTGAGGAAGAGTCTACCTAGAAAGGCTAATTCAGATTGTATAAATCGGCATAACATAGGGACATGCACTAAGAGAAAATGCAGGTTCATAATAGTGACATGGTCAAAAATAAGATTAACACACTGTGGAATACTTAAGAAAAGCAGTTAAGGTCCCATCACCTGTATTACTACAGGTAGATGAGAAAAAATACTGTGATTTGCATTTCAGTGCTATGAAAGGAAGGTGGTGCAATGGTTATGGTATGAGGCTGAAGTTAGGAACCCATTGAGCAATTCATAACTTTGTGACAGATTCTCTATGTTTGCTTTGGGATTGCATCTGCAAAATGGCTGAGATGCCTTCTTCTAAAATTTGGCCCCTCCAAACTCCTGCTCCGCTTGCATCTAATCCTGCAGGTGCTTAAAATGGCTGGGACTGCCTATGTCTTGATGAATACATGAAGGTAAGTACCTATCCCAGCTCTTTGCCCCATTCAACTCATAAAGTAGCACAGGCCCCTTCCTGTCTCATTTGCAGTATGGCTGGTATTCTCAAATAAAGCCAGTCAAATAACGAAACTAAGCCAGAGAAGGATGCAATCTCTGTTAACTCACTGGTCTGACTGTCAGAGTATTCACCTGNCCTGTGTGAAGATACTTTTAACACACAGGTACCTTACTTATAATCCCTTTAGAAAATAAGGGCTTCTTCAGACCTTCTTACTAAATCTATGTTTTTCAAGGAATAATGTAGAATTCTGTTGGAAAAAGGAGACCCTTACCCAGCACATGTTCCCAGTATTTTCTATTAGGTACTCAGTGACTAGAGTCTAGCACTGACCTCGCTCAGGGAAACACCATAGCTACTAGGCTATAAAATCACTCTCACATTTATTTGCCACGGTCTAGTAAGCCCTTCATTACGTTAAATACAGTGGAAGTGAGACAGGAGGAATTGAGTGCTATGCCCCATACTAGGGCCAGGATAGCTCTTGCAAAGCAAGGGCTTCTGCTCTCCTCATGAACTGCATTTTTTCATGTACTACAGCTTCAAGTAAACTTCCCAGCGCAGAGCACCTAGCTGCAGTAAAGCCACACAATCCTCTGCGCAGATGCACAATGACTCCAGCTGACTTTGCTGGGACAGGACTGGGACGTAGGTAAACGTTCCTATATTTGCTGACCCTATAGCAATATAAATACCTGATAGGTATTGTCGGACTCCACTGTGCAGCTGCATTCGCTATGAGAATCACAATTTCCACCAGAAATTTTTGGCTGCTGAAAGAACTAAACTCCTTAATTCTGACTTGATACTTTCCCTGAAGGATTTATGGTTGTTATTTTTTTTGTTCCAGATGCTTCCTTGTTCAGCACAAATGCAGGCTGCCAAAAAACCTTCATCGCCTTCAGTAACTGAGTACTATCTCTTAGGCACCTCAGTACCAGTCACCTTGGGATTAACATTTAGCCCACAACAAAGTAGCTGAACTTTAATGCCCTTGCTCATGTGAATAAAGCCCCCGAGTCCATCACTAAATCAACATTTTTTTTCACTCAGGAGCTGTGAAGCACGTGTTTTCTTAAGACCACCTAAGCAAACTACCTGAAGATTTAATTTTCAGTTAAAGCCTCTGCAAAGTGGGGTTGTTTTTTTTCATGGGGGAGACTGAATTGCTAGCTATCCCAATGTCAAACAATATTTTCTTACATTTAGAAATAACTGCAGCTCTGACAAATTTGGGAAATCTGATGAATATCCCATGCCTGTCTCTTAGACTAGAGCTAATTAAACATTTCCTTTTTCTCTAATCAAATGCATCTATTAAAAACAATTCTGCTATTTCAAACCCACGGATAGATTTTTTCTGTACTTTGGGTAGATTCATGCTCAGGCATATTCTTGCAAAATAATACTACTTCACTAGATAAGTCTTTGTACTTCATAAGGGTCTGTACAAGCTGTAATTTCTGATAAACCAAAAAGACAAAACTGGTACTTGAAATATATGGAGTTACTTGTCTGTGGCTGTAAACATCTTTCACTGTGAAAGTTTCCTGCTTAAGATGATCCAAAAGTTAATTCATCATGAAAACCGCATCTCTACTTCTTTTACTCTTTTAACTAGAGAATTAGGTGATGACACCTGCTGCTAAATGGATTTGTAAAATGAGATGTTCAGAAACTGCTACATTCAAAATACAAAACTAGAGGATTTTTCCGGATGTTGGAACTATAGTCTTGGTTTCTGGTCTTTGCATTAATATCTCAATAATTCAGGTGTCAATAAAGCCAAACATGATCACTGGAGATGTTGTAGACCCCTTCCTAAACTGTTTGTGCTAGGAGGACTTTGAGTTTTCCCCACATACACAACCCTCACATGTTTAAATCTTCTGCTTCTCTCCAGAGAGCAAAGCCATAATGTTCTCAGAGATCCTGCAGCATGTTTAATTGGCAAAATATATATTTATATTATGTTCTGCTGAAGACCTGACTTTGTCCCTTTTTGCTTATTTTCAGTAAGTGAAAATGAGTAACTTCTACTCCATCTGCAGATACACCAGATGCAACACAGCCAGAAAGCAAACAACAGAGAGCAAGAATAGGAATTTCTTGTCTATATCTTAGCACAGGTATAAGTAAGTGAATTTTACTGATAATCTCGTGCAAAGAACTTCACTAATGTCTTTGGCGCTTCATTTTTAGTGCGTGTTCTGAAACTGTTCTGTGCACAATCCTAATGTCAGCTGAATAGTTACTTTGCTTCATGGAAAAAATACTCTGTTTCCCTACTGTTATATTTAACTACACTGTAAATTTCTACTACAGACTAATCTTTCTAGGGGACAAATAAAATGCAACATCATTCACCCAATTAATTGGCTTTATTAGCCTGGACATCATTCGGCACCTTTTAGTTTCTTTTTTTGTTTAAAGGGAACACACAAAGTATCTTTCTGTGTACCTGCTTCTCCATGGTCCCAAACTAATTGGGCCAATGTCTCACAAATTGCCTAATTGGCTGAACATTCCTAGCCTTCTGATTTTAATCAGGGACAGATGGTGCATATCAATAGCCTGCTTCATTACACCTGAAGAAGATCCAGGCTACTGTCCATTTTCAATTAAATTGTATTTAAAAAGAACAGCAACTTGACCTTTTGTAATACTGTATAATAGGTTTAAAAACTTAAGCTGCTTTTGTTTTTTCTTCCTGGAATAACTAACTAACAAATAGAAATAAGCACCCCTTATTGCAGTGTATCACCACAGAGCAGCCTTTGACACAGCACTGGATCCATTAGCTACATCTTGTCATGATAATAACACCTGAAAAAAAATCAATTGCAAAAGAGTACAGAGTTGTGTGTCTCCACAGCCTTGGAGTTTCCTGTTAGCATTTTTTAATAGAAGGACCTAGAATCCACAAAAAAAGAGTGGACCTGACCAAATCGCATCACATGAGAGGGCTCCAGTCCCAAAAGGCTCACCCTTTATACTGACAACTGTCGGAAAGAGAAAAATTATGAAAGGCCTTGCTAAAGAGCAGGCCAGTGACAGAGCTGGCAACAGAATGTGCATCTTTTAATTTCTATGATGCCAATTCAAATGGTCAATTCTATTTATTTCTTCTTAATTCCAACTCTGACTGAAGCATCTATTATTCTAAGACTCTCATGAGTCTCCCCAAAAGGCCATGAAACAGCCAAGATTTTACCATCAGCACAATGTTCCTCCACTTCAGATTACAGGGATTCTTTTTATCCACCTGTGGTGACAGCAGTTGTCAGCCAGGATAGTTCTGTGCATGAGCCAAAAGGGGAACTCAATTAGGAGCAATACTTTAGATAGCCAGAGACATCACTGCTCAGGAACTTTTAGCTATTACATGAGATTTAATAAGCATCCTGTTAAAGACTGAATAGAAGATATGAGAAGTTTTTACTGTAAAATATCAGCAGTTCTGGGAAGGCTGAGAGCAAAACAAAAATCATGCCCCTCCTATATGCGCTGGCCATGTTGTTGAAAACCTCTCTGGTCTCTTAAGTTGATATGTTGTGTTGAACAGCTGACTGACTAAAATACACTCTTCTTTGTAACAATGAAAATCTTTAATTCATGTGCCCCAATGTTTAGGAACAATATTCTTCTCCAGATTGAATGTCACTTGTGGCTTGTGTAAATGAAAAGCAACAAAGAGCTATCATATTTCTAGAGCTCTGGAACAGTCCCACACACAGCATGCTCTTTCATCACCAAATGAGATGAAAAGATAAAACAAAAAGACACATGACAACAAAACTCTGAAAAAAGATAAAATTACTCACTAAGAACAATAGCCTTAACAAAGGGTACACAGCATCTCTCCAGACTGAGGTTAGAGGTGATTTTAGTTCATGTAATTGAATATTAGAGGTTTCAAATGTCCTTGACCTATATCAATATATTTATTCTCTCACCTACAAGAGTAAACAATCACCTACCACTCTCCAGCTAGGAATTCATCTGGCAGAGGCAAGAAAACCACCCTTAACTCAGGTTTAAATAATTTTTTCTTTATTTACAAATTCTTCAATGAAAGTCAATCCATTCTTTTTGGAAGTACATTTCCTTCAAACAGTCCCCCCACTAGGTAGCCAAAGGGCTACTAAAGAAAGAGGGAACAAAATTAAACCTCTCAGAAAAGAAGTGTACAATGTGGACCCTACAGGATATTTATAGAGGGTCCGCTTTAGATATTCTAACTTGGGTGCTTGGCAGTACCACTCTGTTTTCATTGCTGACAGAAGGGACACTTGGACTCTTTTGGCTAAAGCTAGCCTTTGTGAACAGTAATTCTTCCATCCCACCTACCTTCAAAACACAGACCTTCAAAACTCTATGTGGATAGTTAGGTGTTTTTTTTTTCCAAGCTTAGGCAAAAATATTTCTGGATAATTCAGCTAGACTGCTAAAGGCATCAGGGTTGAGAAGCAACAAGACAAGTTATTCTTTGCTGCTCTTCTCAGGTACTCTCTCCTGAGCAATTAACCAGATACATCCAGATCTCATAGCAGCCAGCTGATGTAATTACATCCAGGCTAGACAAAAGATGCAATTTTTAAGTGAAGGTAATTAGGCATTTCAGAGACTTACCAGATAATATAGTGAATTTGTTGTCACTGAAAGTCTTGAAACAAAATGTAGTGTCTTTCTAAAAGCCATGTTTTCCATCTCAAGACGAAGAATTTATGCTGAGTTTATGGAGTTCAGTTCTCTGGTCTGGCTTGTACAAGAGGTCAAATGAGTCAACTCTAATAGTGTCTTCTAGCCTCTAAATCAGTGAATAAAGAAACAGCAAATGTTTCCATGATTAGCCAGAAAAAATAGGTTGATTATATGAAAAAGAAAGAATAACAAGAATGAAAAAAGTTTGGTTTGCCTACTAACATTCAGAAGTGGGACAGAAATAAGCATGTGAAGTAATAATTGTTGTGAATTATTTAAAAAGTAGAAGAAAACCATAAACATCAATAAAGCAGAAAAGTTCTACCAATGCTTGGCCATCTTCTTCATCCCCATACAGAGCATTACTTTCTGTGGTTTTTATTGTTTTGGCTGATTGGTCCTAAAGGTCACAAAGTAAGTTTGTATTGACTTCTGCATGAGGCTATTGGACACCTTAATAGATTTCATTATAAGGGTCATTTCACTGACATTCAGATGACATTTGACTGCTCATGACTTCTGCTGAGCAACTTCTTGTGACAGAAAATATGTCCAGATCTATCTAGGAATACACTACATGTGTGGCAGAGAGTAGGAAAGAATCTCAGGAAGGACTAACATCAGAAGCATCTTTAACATGACCACTTTCACATGTCTTAAGTGTTAGAAAACTGACAATCAAAGACTCAAAGATGCATTAATCTAATTCTTCTTCAATATTTAAGGATAAGATACCAAAGTAAAGTATGGGATTTTTAATGTAATGTTTCAGTAGAAAAAGAGACTATGGAGTAAAGTGAGAAAGGGATTTACCTAGGTACATTAAAAAGTGCACAATAGACTTGGGTGACTGGCTCCATTTGTTTTATCTTCACTATATATACAAATTAAGTGATGTGTAAGAGTCTTACCTAAGTGTCTAATTGGAAAATGTAGACTTCCCCCCCCCCCCAAAAAAAAATTTACTCAGTTGGAAAAACTTCGTCACATCATGGTGTGTATCATCACTGCCTGTCCTTTGCCAAAGAGACATCAGTTGTCACTCACCAGAAGGAATTCCTCTCCTTTTCTGAGCCCTTGAGGACACCAGCTCCCAAAATTACTCCAGTAGTTCGGAAGGTGATACTTGCCAGCTTGGATTACAAGCACTGCAAAGGACTTGCCATTTTCCTTGGGTTCCTTACCTCCTTGCCAATACAAGCACCTCGAAACTGTTGGATTTGTTTCAGTTCCCCTTAGACAAGTTTAAAAATAAAAGCAATAAAACTTATTCTTGAAAAACAAGAGATTATGTTCTGTATTATGAAACTGAAAACACACTTTAAAAAGTAAAGCATAAAGTAAATTAATTTACATTTAAGATATACCTGACATGAATGCTCTTTCTTCCCTTAAATACATTCAGTGGAAATACAGCAACTTCTAAAGAGAAGCTGAAGACAAGGGTCCCAGCTTTTGCAGGCTCATCAGAAGTTGTGTGCAAACTACAGACTGAAAAACACCACTCAGAAGAATTGTCTTTCAGAAGGGGACCTCTTTGAGCCTTTATTCAGAAATAGAAGCAAAAAGGGCAGCAGCTCAGTAGCACTCGCTCTCTGAAACATTTTCATTTCCAGCTGACCTAAAAGGTTAGCTTGGAAGCTAGCAATCTATTCTTCATAAATATGCCTTTCTAACTTTTAATATGATTTCATCTTTTCTTGAAGACCATTCCTGGTGTACTAATAACACAGATGAGAGAGCTGGCCCTTAGAAAGCTTCCCGTTCTTTTCTGTTTGTTTGGGGAGTTCAGCTGTCTCTAAACTCAGGAGACACCCAGACTCTACAAATTACTTTAATATTACTGTTTAAAGTAAATTAAGTATGTTAAGTGATGTGACAAGTACTCAAATGTACTCAAATATACTCACATTTATAACGGTGCCAAACACCATTCTCACACTAGTAAGAATGCATAAACCAAGTATTCCTCTCCCTTTAAAGGTTAAATCCACTAGTCTCAAAGCACTCCTATCAGATTAATCTTCATAGAGAGCACAGTAAAGTTTCCATTTTCTTTCATAAGACCCAACAGGGTCTTATCCTACTCATCTAAGAGCCAGAGAAGGCACACTCAACTTTCTCATCTGCTTTCAGGATTTAAAACCCACAACACTTGCTTCTCTGGAGAATCTTTAAACTAATGAGCTTTACAGGAAAGATTTATCTGACCAGCTAAGAGCGAGGGCATGAATCAATAACACAATAAGTTAAGAGTCCTACCTTTATGCCTGGGTCCTAGTAAAGAAGAACATGCCCTCAGCTACTGGGGAAAACACAGAAACTTTCTTAAGGAAGAAAAGAAAAACAAGATCCACCCTTCCCAGCTAAATGCTCCCACCAGTATTAGTGAGAATCACACAGACTCTCACCATTTTCAGTTAAAATTGTCCTTACTTTAGTTTGAAACAGCTGCAGGACAAGGAACAAAGAACCCTCCACCAGCACGAGGGGCTGCCATACTCACTATTGTATTGCTTGTGACACCTCTTGGTTCTGGCCTCCAATTCAGAGTGTGGAAGGAAGGAGGACATAAACCAGTATCAATGTAAACCAAGGATGGAGAAGCAGTAGGTCTTTAGATCTCATCACAGCTTTCAGTTTCTGTGCCACAATTTCCTCTTCTGAAAAGGAGGATGATATTCACAGCAGTGTTGGGAGGACTAGCTGGTCAACACCTGCAAACATAGCTAAAGGCGTAAATCCACTTTCTGATGAATATGACTTTGGTGACTGTTAAACGTGATCAGTCCCATTCTCCCCTCACGTACCTGTTTGCAAACCAGATTTTCAGTGAATAAAGCATATCAGATTTATTATAGAACAGTATTGCCCTCCTGTGGCCAAAGACTATGTTCTGGTTTCAGCTGGGATAGAGTTAATTTTCTTCCTAGTAGCTGCTATAGTGCTGTGTTTTGGATTTAGCATGAGAACAATGCTGATAACACACAGATGTTTTTAGTTGTTGCTAAGTAGTGTTTACACTAGTCAAGGACTTTTCAGCTTCCCATGCTCTGCCGGGACCACAAGAAGCTGGGAAGGAGCATAGCCAGGACAGCTGACCCAAACTGTCTAAAGGGCTATTCCATACCATACGGCGTCATGTTCAGTATAGAAACTGGGGGAGTTGGCCAGAGGGCAGCGATCGCTGCTTCAGGCCTGGCTGGGCGTTGGTCAGCGGGTGGTGAGCAATTGCATTGTGCTTCAAGTGCTTTGTATATTCTTTTATCATTATTATTCTTATTTTTTCTTCCTCTGCTGTCCTATTAAACTGCCTTTATCTCAACTCACAGGTTTTACTTTTTTTTCCCCCGATTCTCTCCCCCATCCCACTGGGGAGGGGGAGAGAGAGCAAACGGCTGTGTGGTGCTTAGCTGCCTGCTGGGTTAAACCACGACAGACTATTCTGAAGAAACGAATCTTATGAGGGTCCCCCTTATTTATTTGTTTGTTTGTTTGTTTGTTTATTTGTTTCTCCTGCACAACCTCAGATGCACTGGGTAATCTTTCTGAAAGGAACTCAGAACTGGGAGACTCACCTCCAAACCCCTCCAAAACCTAGATCCAAAGCTGGGCTTGGCATGTTACGGCATAGTGGCTGAACAGAAAGAGGAAGTAATAGACATGACACCAGTCCCTCTGGCTGCTTACATTTCTCCTCATGATGTTATTCAGAGCAGAAATTATGATTATCTGCATTCATCTTCAGTGGTCATGTTTAATAGTGACAGCATTTCTTTCTGTGCACCATGAATTAATCATTCCTCTTCTACCTTAGATTTACTGCTTTTTTATTAATCCAAAAGTAGAAATATATCCTGCCCACTTTCAGAGTAAGAGCTAATCCTCTATCCCCCCACTGGGAGCAGGCATGGACCTTCCACACCTTACCCAAAACCCATGTAAGTAAACAGATTCTCTCTGACTTAAATGTCTCTTGGATCATGTCCTTAGTGACTTAGCCAGACATAATGTAAGAGTTTGCAGACACACAGAGCAATAACAGAGACTGCAACACAGGTCAGGGACTGACACAAATCTCCCCATGGCAAAACCAAGGTCTCCCAAGCTACAGAATTGATGTGCAAAGCAGAAGAGATCATCCCACCCTTGAATACATAATGTAGTCTCTGAAATCCCCATAACTTAGCCAAAACAGTACAGCTTAACCAACACAATTGCAACTTTTTCATGGGTTAAAAACTTGGAGATAATAAAAACTTCTTAAATATTGGATCAGTCACACACCTGACAGAAAACTGTTGCAGTAAAGGATTTATATATAAATGTCAGGATGAATGTAGCTTAAAGCAGTCTAAACTCTTCACCATTATGTCAAAGTGCTCTTGAAAATCAAGTTACAGTTTCTGTGAAGATTAATTGTACTTGACATATTCCATGGAATGTGCTTGACTTGATCTATTTTACCTGCCAATAGTCCGTTAATATGACTCAGCTTTCCTGTCCAGCTGTCAAGGCTGGAGAAATAAGGATAAGCATCTCTATCTATCCAGTGCACATATCTATATATATAGATATCTATATATCTAGCTATGCAGCACAAGAATGCCTTACCTCTTCCTTCTCACAGATGGTCTTTTTCTGACAGTGTGAGTGCTGCAACAAATTTAAACAGAGTATTAGAAGTAATTATGGTGATGGCATTTTAAACTTTTAACTATGACTATGCATGTCCGACCTTCATGGCTCTTCTGAGGCATGGAACAGAAATAATCCCATGTGATCCATATCCCTGATACAGCAAAAGAAGAAGAGTCAAATCTTATCACTAGCTCTAATTTTTAAAAAAAGTGGCAAAACCTCATTTTCTAGAACTGATTTATGTCATCTTTAGGGTGCAGTGACAGGGAGGAAGGCCCCTATGAACATTAATAGGTCAGAATCAACTCCAAGACAACATGTGTGGCTTTAATCAAGTCTGACTTCAATTTGTACATATATTTCAGTATTTCCTACACCAGGATTATAGTGTTCTGCATTCAAGTTGGAGAACCCACTCACAAACAATCCATACAGCCAGAGGAAGTTGAGGAATACATCTATGCTCAAAACACTCAAAAGTATTTTAATTATTCTGGAAAACAAACAGTCCAAAACAGAGGACGAATAGGAATCCTGGGCCACAACTAACTTACTCAGCCATAGCCATAGTTTTTCAATGCACTGGAATGCACTGAATGCACACTCCATAAAACAATTTTGTTCTGACTGAAATACAATCAACTTTTCTTTCAGATAAGTATTGACAGCAAATTTTCCTTGCTGCTCAATATTTATTTCAGATCGATGGATTTTAATGATCTTCTCAAGAGAAAGAGTATCTGCTTAGCATTAGGTTC
This sequence comes from Scopus umbretta, assembly GCA_013400535.1. Taxonomy (NCBI): domain Eukaryota; kingdom Metazoa; phylum Chordata; class Aves; order Pelecaniformes; family Scopidae; genus Scopus; species Scopus umbretta. Next base: position 11,341 of record VZTL01000323.1, read on the forward strand.
CAGAAGGGTCTATAGAACGTAACAGAAAATGAGGAATACATACCCAGCTGGGTACAAATGAGGGCTATATACCCAGCTGGGTACATATAGACAGCGGGCAGAATAACGAATAATTCTTATTCTTTTGGAAATATCTGAAAAGGATTTTTATCTTTGCTTCCCTTCCAAGAACATTTTGTGCAGACCAAGCATACAGAACCGCAGCCTGGAAGGAAGGAGAATGTTTGAAAAGGTTTTATCAACAATGTCACAGTGAACACTGCTCACTTGTTCATTTATTCTGTGTAATAAATGTTTATAGATATGTGCCAGTTAAGACAACACTAGAGAAATTAGGCTTGCTAGCATCTGGTTTAATTGGGCAGATCACCAGTGTCCTTTGAATGGAGGTATAAAATTTTTCCAGCTCAAGCTCCATTGCTGTGTTAGAGCGGTAATGTTCACTGGCCACATTTTTCAGCAACATGTCCTTTAGCACAGGTGAAGATAGACAGACATTCCAATTTCTTCTAAGAACCCTGAAGACATCCTCCATTTCCTTTTGTGTACCTTTGTCCTAACCCTGTGGCAGGGAACAGCCACATTTGGATCTTGCTGCTCGCTCCCAAGTGCAGCACATTTTTTATTGTTCACTTTATTTTTCCATATTTCCTGATCAGTTTGTATTTTGGATGCTAACTAGGAAAAACAAATAGAAATGATTAAGTGGCTCGTATTTAGATTTCCACTTATTTATATTTTTGGCTGGTAGATTTGTCATCTGTAGTGCTCGATACTAGTTATGCTACATTTAACACCATCCAGAGCTATTCTTTTCATTTAACCACTTTTCCCCAGAAAATAATTTTCTTGACAATTACACTGATTTCTTTTTTGTTGGTAGTCCATCTTGCAGAATCAACAGAATCCAAATGAAACAATGGGGTACAACAGCAGGATGCCACCAGCTAGTGCAGGTTTGTCTGCCTCTCTTACTGCTTTTTGACCCAGACTATAGCAAAGAAAGTCACTTCACCATCCCTCCCATAGCTCACACTCACCATTTATCTTATATTTGTAAGCTCAGTACTTCTTGCTCTGTTGTATAACCCTACCTGCACTCCTCCTTCACTGCATGTCTCTACTTGGATAGCGTGTATTTCAGGCAAGGAGCAAGTCTTTTCTTCTGGCTCGTAAGTGATTTTTGAGACTGTTATAACACTGCAAGCTAACAAAATTATGTTTTCTTGAGAAAAAGAGAGGCTCTTGAGACTGGTGTGACCTCATCTCCCTCTATAATTATTGTACTTTTGGGTTCATTCCTCCTGAGCAGATGTTCAGCCACTGCTACGTTGACTTTTTACATCTGAATGCCCCATAGCCAATAAGGATAACAAAATACCCTGAAATAAGTGTTTGGCTGGCGAAGTCCTTCTAACTCCAATCCAGTCTCTCCCTCCTTGACATATTCCTCTGTGATGCTCACTGGGAAGCACTAAGATCTCAGGCACGGCAGATGATGTAGATTTTTTCTATCTCTGAAATCCTCTCTTTGAACCTTCCATAGGAAGAGTAGTTCTTTCAGCTGTACTAGAAGATCCCATCTGTTTATTTGGCTCAGTTTTCTACATCTCCCATGACCTTTCTTCTGCCTAAACAGCTGAAACTTCAAGAACAGTAATGAGAATGAAAACTACTCCTTTCATACTCTTGAGTGTTTATGACAGAGATGGTAATACTCTAAAATGTCAAGCCACCTCTGAAGGCTGCTCACCAAAAATTCAATCTCCCATATCACGGTAACTTGAAAAATATTGTTGCGTCTCTTCAAGAGTTCTGCTAACAAATATGCCAGAAAATGTTTTCTGTATTCTCAACAGATATAAAAAAGATACTGAGCCACATCTGAATAACGCAGACATACTGTGACATACAACTCTTCCTTGCGCATCTAGGAAAAGAGCACCAGAAGTTCAAATAAGTTTTGAAATGTATAGGTATTGCTTGGTAAAGCTTGAAAGCTATATACACAATGGAGGAGGAATGGGAGGACAATAAAGGGATGCAAGCACGTATTATGCAGGTATATATTAGAAAGTTGTGTTATGAACATTAAAGGAAAAAAATGAACAAAGCTTATGAAGGTATATAAACAAGGAATAGACATAGGCAAAGTTAGATGGGAAGAGGAAGAAGAGGCAAGAGGGGCAGAGAAGCAAGAAGCAGAAATTATTCAAGGTCACAAGAGGTGTTCCCCAGGGCTCAGTATTGGGGCCAGCCTTGTTTAATATCTTCATCAATGATCTGGATGAGGGGATCGAGTACACCCTCAGTAAGTTTGCAGACGACACCAAATTCGGTGGAGTGTTGATCTGCTTGAGGGTAGGAAGGCTCTCAGAGGGATCTGGACAGGCTGGATTGATGGGCCAAGGCCAGGTGTACGAGGTTAAACAAGGTCAAGTGTCAGTCCTGCACTTGGGTCACAAC
>VZTL01000330.1:4320-36709 GCA_013400535.1 Scopus umbretta
AAAAAAAAAAAAAAGCAACAAATTCTCAGCACATTTGAAAAGGATAAGAAGTATCTTTCTTTAAAAAAAAAAAAAAAAAAAAAAATAAGGAATAATAGGTCACTCAGCCCAACCCCAGTTCTTGGAAAAATGCTGGAAATATTAGTAAAGCATCTAGAAAATATGATAAATAGCAAGAAAAAAAACAAGACGACAAAATGAAAATGATTTTGTCAAAAACAAACCACATCAGACCAACATGATCCCCTCCAATAGCAGAGCAACAAGCCTTGTCATTAGGAAATAGTTGAGCTAAACTACAGCTTAGCTAAGCAATGGCTAGGTTATATTTAGGTTTAGTAAGGCGTTATTGTGTTACATGACATATTCTTACATAAGGTACAGAAATATGCACTACAAGATTGGTGCAAGATTAGAAACCATTTTCAAAGATTTTAGTGATCCAGCATTAAGGAGAGTTTGGGCTTTCCCAGGGGTGTGCTCTGTGTGTAGGCTGACTCAACATTTTCATTATCACTGCTATAAAGAAACCAGGTGTGACAGGAGGGGGAGGAAGAACACAGCCCAGGGGCTGCAGAATGTGGCAGCTGGGTGCAGGAACAGGGAGGGCTCCAGTTTTAGCTCTGGAGAAATGTAACATCAAATTAGTGTCAGCTGAGCAGGACTCCAGCAGTCCTGTCTCCAGCCAAAAACCACAGTACGGCCTCCTTCATCCCAGCATTTCCTAGCTGCAGATATTTCCAGCTAATGTGTCCCGCCAAGGTGCCTGGCATGTGACAGCCCGTCCAAGTGTCCCAGATTCCATCACATGCAGTACCCATACTGCCCATTTCTAGGCTGTCTAAGTATATGATAATCACTACAGATTGTGGATGGGACAAAAAAGTGAGATTCTGGGGAAAGAGAAGACAATGCAAATGCTGGAGCAATCAGTCTAACACACATGTGATGGTAGACTTGTGGAGTTTAAAATCAAGTCAAAGAATAAGGTGGTTTTCAGTCTGCTGGGACAGGTATTTCTGTAAGTGGACAGTCTCCGATTTCCTAGCCATTTCAGGGAGATCTAAAGACATCTTGGCAGTGGTGATGTGCTTTTTAAGGAGGGATTTGAAAGAAGAAAGTGTTGCTGCAGAACATGTGCAGAAGTTGGCACCACCTGGGCAGCTTTCAGGGTTTAAATCTCTTATGGATCATCTGTCTCATAGCATGGGGCAAGAGATGTGCAGATATCTTAAATATACAGAAACCTCGGGCTTTTCTTTGGTGAAAGAACCAACCATTATTAAAATAAAGATCTAACACTGAGTGTGTTCAGACCACATAATTTTAGAGTATAGAAGCAACAGGTTCACTGAATTTTCCTCTTCTCTATGGTTCTCCAGAGGGAACAATTGCAAACAGACACAGAGAAGAATGAAATTTTCCCAGATAAAAGGAAGAGAACTGTCAACATTTGTTCTCAGACCCACTCACACATATTGTTTATTCATGGCACAAGAAAGTAGAACATAAGTCTACTCAGATAATAATAAAAAAAAAATTAAATGTACAAAACAAATTAGCATGTATTTGAACATTTTCCAAACTCTGTTCTGTGCTAAAGGATTTTGTCAATAATCAGATACAGCTCTCCCCACTGCAATCACACAAGTTCATCTTTGGAGATGCTTTATTCTTGTCCTGAGGCTAGACAGCAAAGAATTAGACCTCTTGAGACACCTGCAGTCATGCTTCTTGCATCTCTAAGGAAGCAAATGGAGTTAAATCTCACCTGCTTGAATGCCCCACTAAGGACACATCTGAAAAATTACTATCTTAATGGAAATATGTAAAGGAAAATGACAGTATCAAGTGTTTCTTTGGCAGTAATTTACTTCTAATCTTGAAATAGCCCATTCAGGTTTGCCTGTTCCAAGGTTCACCATTTTCCTTCTCCCCTCCCACACAGGCTTTTAAAAAGGATATCAGGTCTTAATTACAGGCAGATCTAGAGGAATCGAGGCAGCTACATGGATCCCTACTGAGATCACGATCAGTGCTGGAAACTTTCAAAGTCTCTGGGAAGAAAAGCACAGCCTTGTGCGGTGCTGCAAGCCTGAGTCCAGGTGGCATCACAGAGGGGTGCGTGCCAGCTGCCATGACTGTGGCGTGCTGGGAGCACGGCAGATGGTCCACCAGATTTGTTTGTTCCCAGTGGGCATATTGTGTGCTGCACTCTGGCAGAGCCTGAGTCTGGGCAGCCAGGAGGAAAGCTGTCTGCTTGCCTTGTGCTGGCTCTGGGGCATGCCAGAGGACGAGGGAGATGGCACCTTCCCAGGGGGCTGAGTGTTTCAAGTAAAAGCCTCTGGAGTCATGCAGTGAAAAGCAGAGGGAGGTTTCTCTGCAGGGAGAGGTGCAAACTTGCAGTGCAAAGTGGAGACATGGACTCCTAAGAGCATGGTTTCACAGTAATTTTTATTAGAAAAGTAGAGTAATTCAGGTTGTAAGGCACCTCTGGAAGTCTTCCAATCTCACCACCTGCTCACAGCAGCACCAGCCTGGAATCTAGTTCAGGCTGCTCAGGGCCGTGTCCAGCCAGGTTTTGGGTGCCTCCAAGGACAGCAATTCCTCAGCCTCATAGGGTGACCTGCCCTTGTGTTTCACCTTTCTGTGAACATTACTTTCCTTATATTTGCATTTACATTGCTGCAGCTTGCATACCCTGCCTTGCACACTACCATTGTGTACCTCTGGCTCCATCTTATCTCTAATGAGCGCATTATGTAGGGGAGGACAGCAGGTACAGCCTCCCCCTTTGCCTTCTCTTCTCCGGGCTGAACACGCCCAGGCCTCCCAGCCTCTCCCCACTTGTCCTGGGCTCCAGCCCCCAACCATCCTGGAGAGATGGGAGGGATGCAGGAAGATGCAACATCTCTGACAGCAGTGTCCTGGACTTCGGTCAGGTTAAAGCAGTTGTGAAACCACAGCCTGAGAAAAGGAGTAGACTCAAAGCCAAATTTCGGAAGTGATGGAAAGTTAAGAGGCTCCTTGTGACCTGGAGGTCCTTTACTGCATCGCAGAAAGAAACTGATGCTAGAGTGAAAGCAAAGGTAGGGACTCACTGCAGTGACTTGGGGGACAGCACTACATGTGCGTTCCCTTATCAGGGCTGGAATTAGCATCTGAGCAAGACAATCCCCCTTGGAGTGAGCCCAGACCTACTGTGTGGGGCTGGCAGGGGGCAAGATCAGTGTACAGCATGAAATCAAGGAAGAAGCAACTTCAAGGTGAAGATCTGCCATATCTTCACTTGGAAGGACTGGAGCAGACACTTGACACAGTTGTACCTGATCTGTATTGGTGCTGTGCGTAACTTGTTCCAGCAGGTCACTGCTGGACTTTTTATGTAACCACGAGTGCATTTTCCCTTGAAACACAACAAGAAGCAGAGCTGCAAAAATTAAACATAGCCTAGCAGTGGAGAGAAAGATACAGTCTTCACCAGCTCCACACTGTTTAAACTCAGCACTATCGTAGGAGGGACTCATGTGCTCTCTGTACTCCAGAGGCCATCATCAGAAAAACGACAACCCATCATGTTTTAAAATGGCTTTCAGGGTAATTAGTTAAATATTTTAAAAAGATGAAAGTGTTTCTCTGCCAGAGAAGCAAGCATACAGTTCTTCTAATTTAAATAATTAATTCTTTTTGGACTACAGCCAGCCTGTTTCCAAGGGAATTCATGCTGGATGACTCTTGTTAATGTTGCTGATTTACTGAAAATGAAATAGTATTATTAAGAACTTGCAATAATAATAATAATAATTTAAAAGCCCCCAAAGTAACTTGGGGTTCAAAGTAATGAGACACCTAATGTTCCAGACCAAGAGGAACAAATGGAAAGATTCCTAACAGCATTGTTGCTAACGAGCTGTCTTTCAAAATATCAGAGAATTGGCTACATAAGCCCACTACCTGCACAAAAAGAGAGCTGTAAGTTCATACGCAACATATTCTGCTATCAAATATTGAAACAGAGTATCTGCAAATTTCAGGACAATTTACATGATTGGATGAAACTGTTATATACATATGGAAAAAGAAATCAGATATCACATTGCATATAACACTGGAGACTGATATGGATTAGATTTTATTTCACTCATTTTCCCTCTTTCACTCCCATAGAAACATCAGCAGGTAAAGGGCATTTGCAATTGCAAGACTAAACTCCTCTTAGACGAAGTCATGTTAAGTCAATTGTTTTTTTCTTCACTTTTCTCAGTAACTTTACTCATAGCTGCACTCTTTTCCCTTAATTATGTTCTCATTTGTCTCTTGGTGCACGTATTATTCATCTTCAGTCTGCACGTGTTCCAGATAAGGCTCCGTAACTTCAGAGGCTGTTTTCATTTGTTACTTTAAAGAGAAACAGGCTGCATGTGTCCAGCTGCTGTTTTACCAGCTGGTAAACAATTCAAACACATGCTCTAGCAGCCTGGATCAAAACTCATACTGAACTGCTCTCCTTACCTTTGCATGGGTGAAAGGCACCCACAAGGAGAAAGAGAGGAGAAGCCAGGAAAGAAAGGATTTGCAGCAGCTCCAGCAGCCCTGCATGCATAGAACCCTCCATGCTGCACCTACTGGTCATTTCACAAGTGCAAGGATACAAGCTGGAAAACAGAGGAAAATAAATGCTTCCATTTGCTTCGAACCCCTGAGGAATGGCCCAGAGGAAAAGCCCACCAAAACAGTTATCCCGTTATTGTTTTCTTTCTGAAAGATTCTTCCCTTAAAGTATACTACAAGAAAAGACATTTTTGCTACAAGAAAGAGCTGGACTGTGTCCAAAGCAGAGCAACGAAGCTGTGAAGGGTCTAGAGCACAAGTCTGATGAGGAGTTGTCCAGTCACAGAAAAGGAGGAGGAGACCTTATTGCTCCCTACAATTACCTGAAAAGAGGTTGTAACAAGATGGGTATTGGTTTCTTCTCCCACATAACAAGCGATAGGATGAGAGGAAACAGCCTCAAGTTGCACCAGGGGAGATTTAGATTGGCTATTACGAAAAATTTCTTCATGGAAAGTGTTATCAAGCACTGGAACAGGCTGCCCAGGGAAGTAGTTGAGTCACCATCCCTAGAGGTATTTAAAAGATGTGTAGATGTGGCACTCAGGGACATGGCTTAGTGGTGGACTTGGCAAGATTAGGTTTACAGTTGGACTCAATGATCTTAAAGGTCTTTTTGAACCAAATGATTTTATGAAGTATAGCACCTTTTCTACTTCAATTCCCTACCTCCCAAGGGGATGCTCCTCCTAGGTGGAAGGTGTTCAGCTGGGCACTGACCTGTGAGCTTTTTCCAGTTCCTCAGCTATACCCACATTAGCACAGCCCCTGTGGTTTCCCCTCCAAGGGTGCTGCAGGAGCACAGCCTCCTGCACGGTGTTTGGTTTTAAGGAGGGTTCCTGTAAAACACCGGTGGTCCTACTTTCACTACTGTGAAAGTGTGCTCTGGTGTACCAGCCTGACATTTTCTCGCCCGTATTTCAGCAGTGCCCGCACCTTGTGTCAGCCCACACCTGTGGAGCACAGGGCAATGGTTTGTCCTTCAATCCATTGCTGCGTGAGGTACCAGGTGACACCAACCTGGCTGGGATGTGCTACGTACCTGGGCCTCCTGAGTGCTCATCTCTGCCATCATGTTGCCATCCCTATAGCAACCCTCAGACACTACAAACACTGGTACTACTGATTTAATTTTAACTTTACTATGTCCCCAGGAATTGGCCCTTATTAATGGCAGTGTAGATAATTAAGAAATAGTTGATCATTTAAAACAAATATGCCACGTAAAAGCTGTTAAAAGTCTGGTGTAGAGGAAGCAAAATATCTCTGTGTAAAATACTAAGATGAGATCTGGCTGCAGCATGCATCCAGCTGTCTTTTCCTTAGGCTCTTGCCTAGTATTATGTATGTGTTTAATTTTACTCATTTCAGTACTTCTACTGTATGAATTCATGCAGTTTACAGAAGTTAATGACGCATGTGAAGTATTTGTTAGAGGTTGGATTCCCAGCAGAAGAATCTGCAGAAATGCAGGAGGACTCTTATGACTGTTGTAAGCAAAGGCAGGGTTTGGTCATGCATATACAGCAAAAATCAGGTGCCTCCCCCCAAAATTGTCTTCACTGTTTACTCTGCACCACTCCTAAAGTAATAACATTTGTCTGCCCTGGTTAATGTTTTCTAGAGGACACTTTGCTTTCATAATGCTATTTAACAGTATAAATAAGAGAAAGAGCTGCAGGTAGTCCTAGTGAAGACAGCAGGAACCTTGGAAGCTTCTGTAAGTAGTGAATTTTTTGTTTCCTATAGAGACTTCAAAAGCATATCCTGTTGTTGCATGCAATTGATTTTAAGTCTTTCCTAGGGTTGTGTCTTATATTGAAATCTGTCTTAGCAATTGTTCCAGTGACAAAGAGGCTTTTATTGGGTCAGCTGGATACAAAGGACATAGGCATCACAGTTTAGGCATGGAGTTGCCTGCACATTGTCAGGTGGCTGGCAGGAGGAGTAAGAACCTAAAAGCGAGAGTGGGGTGTCTAGTTGTCTTGCAGGGAAGCAAGGTGATCTCTAGAGCCAGCAAACCCTAAGCACCTAAAAGTGGGTCTTTCTCAGATGTACCTCTTGCTAGAGGAAATAGGCTCTGCTCCATTAAAAGCCTGAGGATGGGTGCTTAGAGCTTTTTTTAATGTATTGGTGATTCTTTTTAAGTAATTCTGTTGATTATTATATTCAAGATCTACAAGAAATACCTTTGCTTAGGGAATGGAATACCTATGGTCTGCTTCCCTTTTATTGCCTTACTATTGTTTAGTCATCAGATTACAGGATCATTGAGAGGGAAGGAGAGAAAATGGTGTTCTCTGCATGCTCAGGGGAGCTAAGATCACAGTGAGGTGAATATGTTCATAGAGCCAGAGACCGGGCAATGGTCAGATGCACACTGGAAAGTAGAAACTGGGAACCTGGTCTGATCTGTTCTTGGGACTGCTGCTGCTTTGCAGAGAGAAGAAAATCTCCTCTGTCCCACCTGACTGCCCTAACCACTGCACTGGTTCTTTTTAATCTTCTTTTTTATCCTCTGGCCTCAGTGATACTTCATCCCTGAGTATGTGCAGTAGATCAGGTTCAACAGCAAATACTGATGGTGGCCTGGTAGCAGAGTGAGAGCTTACATTCACCTGTTTCCAGGTAAAAGGAGGCCTAGAAGTGGGTGATGCCACTCTTGGAGGGTGTGCTTCCTGGGTGAGCTCTCCAATGATAAGCTGTCTTACATAAGATAGATGACACTGGGAACAGCTCTGCGAAAAGTCACATACATTTCTAAAGGATAGTGAAAACTTGTCTTCCATGTTCCTGCTGCAAAAAGAATTACTTTTAATGAAATACTCATGGCGGTTGGATTCTTTGCAGAATCCAATGCCCTTGGCTGGCTTGTATTTGCAACCTTCAGGGGCCTCAGGCACAGAGGCGTCAAAACTCTGAATCATAAGAGAAGTAAATGTCTAGCTGATCAGTCTGAAAAATGCCCTGAGCATGTCCATGCATATACAATGAGGTATGCAGAGAGCTTTCAGGCCAGCCAGAAAAGCACATGTGAGTTTGTGGTGCTCCTGTGACTAGGAGGTTCTGGACAGTAAGCTTCTGAGGTCTTTTTCTCACACACAGATGTCACTAGTCAAGTCTTTCTTCTTGTAACTTTCTTGTACGCTTGGGTGATTTTTATTGGATATGGCCCTAAGTAGCTGAGATTAGTTCAGCAGACACCACTGGTGGTGGGGCCATGTCTTGATGTGCCTGGTGCCCTCACAGTGCAGTTTTCAGGAAACAGATTTCTCAGATTTCCTCATTCTGAAACAATCAGGAGGGAAGCAGCACCATCTGGTGAGCAAACAGCTTTTCAATTTCGTGCCTGCATATGGTTTTTGAGCACTGCAAATTTTCGTGTTGTCTAAAGTGAGATTATCGTGAGGACCACTTATAGGAGTAGCATGGATTTAATATTCTTCTTCTGGACTATAACATGGGATTCTACAGGCAAAAAATTGTCTTCAGAATTCTCTTTCCGAATCACAGAGATAAAAATCAGCCCTAAAGTGGACAAATTAGCTATATCCACAAAGAAACAAGTTCTGTCCATCAGAAAACTTAGTTCAGTTCACTTTCAGGTCTTCTGGTGGAAGCTAATTCAAATGTTCTCCATTTTCTTTCTAGGATATACTGTCCAAAATAACTACTGCCATTCTGGGTTGCATGGTAGGGAAGATTGTGTGATAGGGAAGAGGTAATATATTCAACAAGTGTTATCACCAAATCTATTACAGATAACAACTTAAAGGAACACTGTCCTCCAGGTGTTGGCATACCCTTATGCCATTGTCTGATTTGATTGAAAGCTTTTCATGAAAGCAACCTTTTCTTGAATACCACAAATGTATTGTCATTGTGTAACACAGCCAAAGAGAAGAAAAGAGGCAGAGAGGTAAATGGGTTTCCTTCCAGGCTATTTAACAAGTCAGTGTAGATTTGGAATTAAAATTGAAGAGCTTTTCACTTGTACTCCCAAGTTTATGGACTGATTGTTTTTCTGGAGATTATATGAGGAAAGGTCTTAAGGCAGGAAGCTTCCTACAAAATTAGCCCCTTCAGATAGGGGGCTAATTCCCTAAGGGCTCTTTAGCACAGGGTCTCAGCTCTTTGCCCTTTGATAAATTGTTAGCAAGCATTCTTGGTCGGAAAATGCCTCAATCGTTAAGACCATATGCATCTTCTTCTTCATACTGAAAGAGTCTCTGTTGTCAGTTTATCACTGGCCAATCACTTGATAACTTAGAAGCCACAATAATGTCAAATGTAATAGTAAATATCAAGTATGAAGCAACAATTCCCAATCATATTCTAAAGGTTTACAGGATGCAAATTATGTTCTAACAGTACCTTTACATTTCAAAGAAGGCCATAATAGAGTGGGCCACTTGTATCTTCAAGGCTTAAAGAACAAAAAAGACTTCTACAAACTGCAGCTTCTGAGTTTTTTATAATCTTACGATTTTAAAATCAACCATTATCAAGATTTTTGAGGGCTGACTCATGTGTCTTGACTGTGATTGGCCAGTACTAACAGATGGATGATTCAGATTCAGATTGTATTTAATTATCTGTGAATTCAGAGCTGTAATAAAATGAAATTAATTCCATGAAAGTACATAAATTAACCACAAAATGCAAACATGACATAACTACATAGAGCAAAATATCAGGATGGGAAAAAAACTTTCAGAATACTGTAACCAATATTTTACAGAACCCCTACAGCAAAGCCATGCTATATTCATTAGCTGTAATTTTGAGGCCAGGTCAGTTAAAGTCCATGTCTACTTTGCATTCCAAATAAACAGAAATTGGCAGTTCACTGTGTTTATAGAAAAGACCATCTATCAGCTGTGTTTTGTAATAAATATTAAATGTGATAAAATAGGGAACAGGTGGCGACTTACGTTTAAAATTAATGTTTCATTCTTTGGTATTCATGTTATTCTTAATAAATTATGACTGCAGCTGAGTAAATAGTTCACAGTGAATAATTTATTCAGAGGCAGTTTCTGAATCGGCCTGCTGGATACGTGGAAATAGATTAGGCTTAGCTCTGATGCTTTTGTTTGGGAGCTGATTTCTTTTCACTGACTAATACATTGGCTCACTGATAGCTGGTTTTAAATATTCAGTACTGGAGCTCTTATGTCGAGTTACAAGTAGCTAGATCTATTGAGAAGTATCATTTCAATGTCAAAATCAGAGGAAGAGGCCAAACTGTAATTTAAAACTACTGTGCGCAGTAATTGAAAATGCAGTTACCAAGTACCCTTATGGTTCTTCCATTTGTCAATAACACAGTAGATGTTTATTTAGAAATACTTATATTGAACACATAAATGTTTGAATATTTAATTACAGCTCAAAAGTGTTTCATCATTCTTACGCAGGTCTAAATGTAACTGTATATTCAACTACTAATACAAATTGCTCCCTCTGATGTTATGGAGAAAGCAGGACTGTGAGCATAGCACAGTCTCTCAAGTTGAATCATGTCAGAACAGAAAGGTGCAATTGGTTTAATATGCCTCTCCTTGCACAGGTGTTAGCAAATCTGGCTCATTATCTCCCCAAATCCTTTGCAACTCTCTCACCATTTCTTTGCCCTAGATTCCTCCTCAGAAATGAGGCCCACTGGGACATTAACATCCACATTTCCAAGGTCCCTTTGTAAAAGCTTTTACAGCGTAGCATCAGCTCTGCAAAGGATGTAGCTACCACAGCCAAGTGTAACAGGTTAAGATAAATGTATTGCCCTTTGACCAGTAGAGCATCTGACAAAAATAAGGCCTTGTTTCTGTTAATGACATTGACTCCTTCTGTTGTGCTGAAAATGAACCCACTCCAATGGTTTGGTTTGTCTATTAAAAGACAACACATTACTTCAGGTTCTTATTTAAAGCATTACATCATTTTTATTCAGAAAGAAAGAGCACCTATTCCTTATAGGCATAGGGCTTTATATTCAGTTTGCTAATGAAAAACAGCTGCCACCATTTGTCCTCTCTTGAAATAGGGTGCCTTATCAATCCAACCAGAAGTTTATTTAAAGATGTCCTTCATGTCTGTTTGCTCATATTCTGTTTGTATGTAGCTATTGATTGCTGTCCACTTGCATGAATTTCCTCTTTCTTCTTTTACTCACAAAGCATCCAGACTTCTTCTGTGATGCCCTTGCCAGGAATTATCTTAGACCATTAGTGTCAAAAGCACAGTGGTATCACAGCCCTCCAGTGATTAGACATGGTGTGTTTTCTGACGGGATATGCTCCATTCTCTGGCCTGCTGAGGGTGCTATGTATTCAGCTAATACGTGCTGAATTTTGTCTTTCCAGGTATTTAGGGTGAAGGTGGCAGAAAGAGTTGGTGGACACTTGCCAGGAAGCCTGGGAAAATAAAAAAAATCTGGCAAGAGTTGGAGAACATGCAAACTGGGGACAAAAGAAAGACATAAGATTTCTTGTCAAGTGGGAATGACAGAATAACTATTTCTACTTAATTAATTTACTTACCTTAGTAATAGCTTCTCCTTTTTTCCATAGGATTTTAATACAAGAAGATGAAGACCACATTCTACCTAAGTTTGCTACTGGCTGGGCTTCATACTGTTGCCCACAGTCAGCTCCCACCAAACCACCACAATGGACATGATCCAAATGAAACTAAATACCACTTGCACCATGGAGGTGAAGCGATCGCTTGCCTCAAACTAGTGCCACACAATGCTGACTTTGCATTTCAATTTTTTAAAGAGATTACACTGGAGGCACCTAATAAGAACATTTTCTTCTCTCCTGTAAGCATCTCCACCGCTTTTGCGATGCTGGCCCTAGGGGCTAGATCAACCACTCAGACTCAGATCCTGGAAGGACTCACTTTCAATCTTACAGAGATTCAGGAGAAAGAGATACATGAAGGCTTCTACAATCTTATCCACATGCTGAGCCATCCTGAGAATGGGGTCCAGCTCAACATGGGGAATGCTATCTTTCTAACAGAGAAGATGAAACCTCTAAAAAAGTTTTTAGATGATGCCAAAGCTCTATACCAGCTGGAAGATTTTACCACTGACTTTAACTATCCCACAGAGGCTGAGAAACAGATCAATGATTATATAGAGAGGAAAACACATGGGAAAATTACTAATTTGGTCACGGACATGGATCCACAGACTGTAATGCTTCTGGCTAGCTTTGTTTTCTTTAAAGGTAAGTCCTCTGGGATTCACATTCATGTTATTCATTCTTATCAACTGATCTAATGTCAGCTACCTCATTTGGAAATTGCTCTGGCTGAAGTTTCAAATGCTCTTTGCTGGGCCAGAAGAGTTCTTAATGACATACTAGAGGTGGTGGAGAGGTGGCAGGACTCCACTTGGCATGGGGAGGCAGCCAGGGGCCACACAGGCTTGGTTCTTTCTGCAGCAGTCATGGGAGCTCTGATCCAAGCCTCAGCCTCCCATGTAGCCTGAGCTTGCTTTCACAGGTTTATCTGTAACTCCAATTGCCCCATGTTCTTCTAATTTTCAGTGAAGGCACTGAGAAGCACACATGACCTAATCCTTTTCAAGCCTCTCTTTAAAAGTATGCATGATTCAATGGCCTAATTTACTACATACTCTTTTTTTCCTATTAGAGTCCTTTATGTGTATACATTAACATATATATATATGAAAGAAGCTAGTGATGAACAGGGGAGGGCATTTTAAGGAACAAAGTGGAAACATGGTACATTTCTGATATGGGTTATATGATGAGCTCTTAAGCCTAACACAACAGCATTCAGCTATCAGATCCTACATTAATTTTATCTACAAATTGAAGCTTATGATGAGAGTCAATAGAAATGAAATGCATGCAGTATATGAAGACACAGATGATGTCAGGTCAGCTCTTAAATGACAACTTACAGAAAGTCCACTTAGGTCACTTGAACAGAAAATTAATGGTAGGTACAAAGAAAATGCCTAATTAGTTCATTACTGGCATCTGAAAAATAAAGTGAAATTGGAATCAATGCACTCTTTTGACCGGGTAAAAGATTCTTGCCTTACTGTGATACAAATTTTAAAAAGTTATGTTTGAAAACTCTGAATTTAACAACTGGAGAAATGGGTGAATATTATTACTAGTTATATAAAATTCAATTTATGATGGGATGGGACATGGAATACTCAGTTGCATTCTCCTTCTTTGTATCAGGCAACTGGGAAAAGCCTTTTAAACCAGAGCATACTGAAGAAAGGGAGTTCTTTGTGGATGCTGAAACTACTGTGAAAGTCCCTATGATGCACCAGACAGGCAGATTCGACTTCTATTTTGATGAGGAGCTGTCATGCACTGTGGTACGGCTTCATTATAATGGGAGTGCTACTGCATTTCTGGTTCTGCCAGCAAAAGGGAAAATGAAACAGCTAGAGCAAACTCTGGTCAAGGAAACCATCCAGGAATGGTCAGACCATCTCTTCCAGAGGTAATCTTCTGCCAGCCAGCTGCAGCGGCACCTAGATTTATAGTCTTTTTTTCTTTTTTGAGAATGCAAACACTATGAACTTGCTGATTCTGGGAACTGAGTGGGTTATTTTTGGCTTGTATGCCCTAGCTGTAAAAATCTTGCAGCTGGTTAGTATTTAACTATTCTCTTGTTGATGCCTGAGTGACTTGCTGCTCCCCCCACCAGAGTGGAGACCATCCTGATGGGCACCTAGGAGTCCCAAATAGCAAGCCTAGATTGGCGTTTCTAAAACAGTCCATTGACTGAGTGGGAAGGTGGCAATTCTAAGGCAAATCTCCTATACTGAAGTTTCAGCTAGTGTGTTTTACCTCTCATATGTCACTGACACACTGTGATTCAGACATATGTCTAAACTTTAAATAAACCATAACTTAAACAGTTTGTAGTAATGCATACCTACATAATATGTCCTACAAAAATATCTTCCTTACAAGAACCATTGCAGCACACAGTGATTGTTAGAACAGACTAGTGATTAATTGTGGGTGTCCTGATTTTCTGGCACTTTGTTTTTGAACTATAAAAATCTAATAAGGTTCTGTTAGCTCCTACCATTGACACTAACATTAGCTAACACGTTTTACAACGCTGTTTGTCTGGGAGGGAAGAGATCTTAGCACCAGTAGATGAGTAATATCAAGTTAATACTTGCCTAATTTACAAAGCTCTGCCCTGATTCACAACTAATAAGGCTGTGCAGTTCACACCCATGATTCTTGGTGCACCATTATAGAAATGCCAGCACAGTTAATAAAAACATAATGGGTAGCAAATTGGATATGAGCAAATGATGTGATACCTCAAATATGAAAAATAAAAATGTATAATTGTCAGCTGCAAAATCAGGAAAATCCTCATCTAAATGAATTCTTTGTGCAAGTTCCTTCAAGATCAACACAGGAATAAGTTCTTTTTGGGCAAGACTGTGAGTACCAAATGGCAATTTCAGTTCTACTGTTGCATTGATGCCAGTGCCAATGCACTTGGTTCCACCATCTTCTAGTTCACTGGGCAGTATCACATGAAGGCTGCAGCAGTGGGGTTTGGATCCTGTCCATTTTGCTGTTCAACCCAAGCTATCTCTGGGCAAGACAGCTACCTAAAGTGTCATCACTACGCTAAGTGACTTGGAGGCTCCAAGGATGCCTAGAGAGTGCATGAAGAGAAATCCAACAGAAAGCACACTAAGCAGGAGCTGCCCTGCAGGTAGCTCACAGTTAAAGGCAAACTCAACCATGGCCAGCCCATGGGAGGATAGGATTAGAGGATAGGGTGTCCGAAGGTGCAGGCTGCTGGGCACAGACCTTCCCTGGAGCTGTGCTAAATGCCACAGCTATGCTAAAAATACTGCTTTGCTTTGAAGTGCTGGGGTTTGCCACACTTCTTCGCCAGCAGACTCTGTCTGTGCCCCACTTCAAGTCTGTACCTGCTTGAGTGACATAGGCTGTCACCTCTGCACCTCATCTTCTCTGGCTGTAAAGACAGGCTCTCATTACTGTCTTCCTTTGCAGAGTGCTCTCAGATTTGCTGAAGCAAAACACCAGATAGATATTACTATTATTATTAATAATAATGAATGATAGAGCCTTTATCACCATGAGAAGCACCACAATTGAATTAGTGCCCATTGTACACTCAGGGCTGGTCCAGCCTGCTGGGGTTTGACACTGATGGGAATTACACAGTTTTCTCACCATCATTTACCTCAGTGAAAGACCCTCCTCACCACCTTCTGTGTTTCTCTTCTACCTAACAGCCTGGTGAGCCTCTACTTCCCCAAATTTTCTATTTCTGGGAGCTATGAAATAACAAACACACTTAGCAAGATGGGAATTGTGGATGTGTTCACTGATCAGGCAGATCTCTCTGGCATCACCGGCGCCCCAGAGCTGAAGGTTTCCAAAGTAAGTCTGTGGCTGTCAGCTCTTTCCTTTCTTTCATGAACATGCAGGAAAACCGCTCTGTGGTAGCATCCAGAAACACCAGCTAAATACAGCTCCTAGCTTGCCTGCAGCTGGGCTCACCCTAGCCTCAGCCTGCAAGCTTACAAGAGGAGTTTGGCCCTTGGTGACAGTGGAGATCAGATTAGTTTGCTGCACATCTGTTTCTTCCAAGACTGGTATCAGCTGAGACCCCTTGAAGGGGGATATATCTGGAACATGAGAGGAACATCAACTCCTGGCTCCTTGAGGGGAGCCGCTAATGCTCCTGGGTACACCACAGTTTGTCCTCCCACCCCGGAGACTCAATTTTGGAGGTGCAGACAAGCTCCTACAGGTTGAGCCTCCATTCTTCATTGAACCTGGGACAGAGGAAAAATAGTCAGGGACTTTTTTTGTTTGTTTGTTTTTGAGGAAATTTCTGTATCTATGTCCTGAACCTCATTTAAAGCAGCCACAACTACAACAACACAGCTCACCTCTCTGCTGCCCCTACTCACTTCTCAGTTGATCCTCCAAAGCTAGGCTGCTTTAAAAGGGTCTGATTCATCTCTCAGGTGGCTGTTGTCTGCCCAGAATGACTGTCTGTTTTCTTTTATCCTAGGTTGTTCATAAGGCTGCTCTGGATGTTGATGAGAAAGGTACTGAGGCAGCAGGAGCTGCTGCTGCTGAAATAACAACAGTGTCTCTTCCTCCAACCATTGAATTTAACCATCCCTTCCTCATGCTGATTTTTGATAGAGATACAAATAGTACGCTCTTCATAGGAAAAATTGTTAACCCGACTATTACTAGCTGAAGTGACATTTGGTTTCTGCTTGCTATTACTGATTAAAGAAGATGAGAAACTGCATGACATGATTTATTTCCATTTTTATCAGCTTAATATATGGTTCCTTTTTAGCAAGAATTTTCATTCTACACCATTAACAAAAACTGTTGGTATTGACCATGACACTTGCTTAAGAGGAAGCAAGGAATAATGTTTTAAATTCAGCTAGCAAAGAATGCCTTTTTTACTTGACTGAAAGCCAAGGAAAACCTAAGATTTGCCAGCATTCAGAGAGACATTTGTATTACAATGGAAGACTTCTGCTTAATAGGTGGTTGTCAGCCAGAATAGCAGATAAAATGATTAACACTCTTGCAAACAAAGCAGAAGTGATTGTAATTTACCATGAGTAAGTAAACAAGAGATGGGAAGAGTTGGATCAACAATGCAGGGTCATGGGAGACTGAAGCTTCTAATGGAGACAGCACTGGGAATGTGAAAAGCTGTCTTCAACAGAGAAATAAATCTTTCTCCACCAGAAACCTTTTATCATTTTTAGCATTAATCTAGCAGCAAATCTTCCTGAGTTTCTTGCAGCTCAAAACAGAGCAGGAGGATCAAATCTGCTCTTGAACCTGAAGACTTTCAACCATGTATTGCCAATTCGAGTGACTTAGCCTGTGCAAGTATCTGACTTCTCACGTGTGTATCCATCAGTGGTAAGGAGGAGGATGTAGCTGGATGGGCAGGGGAAGTATTTGCATGGCAATTACACAAGCATACTGTCAGCTGAGGTTTGTGGAAAATTTGTGATTTGTATAGAGGGTCTAGAAAATTGTAGATATTTCAAGTGCTGTCCTTTTGCAGCCAACGAAGTAGGTAGGAAGCACCCAATAAGCAGATTGCCTGACCCAGGGGATGGTGGCAAGCACCTGGATAGGGCATAAGGAAGCTTGAGGGCTGGCTGGTAATTGCTTTCAACAGACAAGCCTTGGAAACGGGTATCAGAAAGAGCACAGTTGTCTTTTTCTTCCCTACAGCTGTGGTTTTTGGAAGGAGATGAAATGGTGTCATGGCATCAGGAATTGCGTCGGGAGCTGTCAAATGGTTTGGGAAGCTAACACAGCCTCAGCAAGGTCTTGTGTGCCGTATGTGAAATTAAAAGCAAGTGTAATTTTATCAGTCTGGTGCAAAACACTGTCTTCCCTTTCACAGTCAAAAGGAAAGCCCCCTTTCTGCTGTGTGTTCCTAGTAAAAAGCTCCTATTAACTCTCATACATTGTGCTTGATGGTGTTTTTTGACTACATAGACACAGTCTCTGTACAAACAAGTGTATGAACAACTTACCAGCGTCCATGGCAGGACTCCCAGTGAGAGAGATGCACGTGCACTACATCATCTTCCTGGCTCCTTCCTGCACTCACCTCCATCTGTTTGGGTGGCTTCATGGACACACAGCGATAATTCATAAGGCACCCTCTCTGACTGTACAGATTTCTTGTCTTCCTGAAATATGACTGCATGGTGCAGCATCAATAGGGTCAGTCTTGGCCGTTATCAGTCCTGTAGTTAGCTGCTATTAAAGAATAGGCATTCAGCAAAGCAACAGAAAAACCTTTAGGGATGAGAGAGCTCAAAGAGGTGAGATCCTTAGCTATGTATTGAATGCCCTAGAGTTGCACTGATTTGCAGCAGTTGAAAAATTGACATAATTTATCTTAGTAGAGTGATCCTCAGCTTACATCAAGAAATGTGGAAGAAACAGAAGTCCCAGATGCACAGTCACCTGTGGCAGCTGCAAAACTAAATATTACTCATTCCCTTGTAAACCATTTTGGAGTGGATGAAGACATATACATAGAAATATAGCACAGTAGGAGGAAGGTTGTCCCCATGTGGTTCTAGGAGAAATCTGAAGATCAAGAGAATTCCTCACATCAGCTTTTGCATGGTTTTAATCCATAGTTTGGGAAGTAGACTCCTTTCTTTCCTACCCTCAATATCTTGGTGCTCTCACAGGCATGTGCCCCCTTCAGAAGCAGGATGTCAGAATTCTGTTTTCCCCCCATATTCCAGGAAAATAAGCCGTAGGAGGGAGGTGCAGGGGCAAATGTGCTGCCACACAGAATTGGCATGCCGCAGATTGTGCTTCTCCTCTCACTGCATCTCCTATATGATCTCTCTCTGTTTGTAAAACCTGTTAGGGAGGTTGCAGAGACAGCAGGTGAGTTAGTACCTGTGTGCCAGCCACGGAAAGAGCAAGCAGAGGCAACCAGGGATGTCTGCTGTTCCCACAGGGAATTTCCTGCCAATGCCAAGATCGCCATCCAGGAGCTGTCTGCCAGACTTGCTTCATCAGGCAATAGCTCCTGGTGTATTGACTTTGCGCTGTGATTTTCCACTGCAGGATTTGCCAGAGACAGTGTTGAAGAAGAGGCAGGCACCACACTAAGCACAAAAGAGCAGCAGACAGCTTGCTCCCTGCCTACGTCCGCGTTGTGCTGCACCATTTGTTATGTGGCCTGTTCTCATCTCCCCCCCGCTGCCATCCAGCAAGTCCTACCCTCCTAATCCTTCTCTCGTCACCACAAGCAACACCAAACAGATTTTCCCTATTACACTTGCTCTTCACGTTTCCTCTCCGCACCAGATCTTTTTCACAGCCTCCCACGCTCCCTCCTGCAGACTAACATTTTATCCCTCCCACCCGCCAGTGCCGTTTGTTCATGCGGGAGGTGAACGCTGCCGGCTCGGCTGTAGCACCTGCTCCACCAGCAGGTCCTGCTCTCCTCCTTCCCAAGAAATGGAGGGCGCAAGGCAACGAGGCTCCTTGCCTCCCGTAGGCCGCCTTGAGGGCACTCATGGCAGAGAGGGAAAGGCTGGGCAGAAAAGCAGGGCTTCAGACCACTGAGCTATTCCCATTGGGTGCAATGGGCAGTGTGTGGATATAAATGAGCCAGAGGCACACCTCAGGATTAATTAAGGACCAGGTTCATTAGCTGTTAACACAGCTAATTAGCATGGGGATGGGACTCACAGCTGCACTTGCGGTGATCTCAGGTTTGGGTGGTCTGGTTGTCCCCCGGCCAGGCAGAAAGCCCCGTTTCATTGACTGCACTGGGGCCTGCCATTGGCTGTGGCCCAACAGCATCCAAGTGCTCCAAATACCACATCCCGACTGCAACAACAGCCTCCCCATCTCACACACCGTTTTTGGAAGGAGGTATTTGGGATATGTTTTGCTCTTTTCTCACCATTGTCCAAGGCTGTACCTGGTGGAAAGGAACCAAAACACCCCTCACTTCCCACACCATGTTCTTCAGCCCCCCTACAAAGATTCAAGGAAGAAACTCCCCATTTACACTTCAGGCAGGTGTAATCTGATAGCTCGTGTTCAGCATAAAGATAGACATGGGTCAGCATAACCTTTAGCCTTGCAAATACAGAAGTGTTGTTGTTTGTAACACAGCTACCTGCTTTGTGTTAAACTAACAGTGCAGGTCTTGGGCTCTCTGCACTTGTGCTTTGCTCGGACTTGTCCTGGCCTGCCTGGGGTTTTGTCTTAGCTTCTTTGTTTGTAATACTAACTATCCAGAAATCGGGTGCCATTACCTAGTTTCTTTAGATTTTTCCTTAGCTTTATAAGATCATGTGGTATAACATTTACATATTGTTACAAATATAGATACTTCTCTAACTAGGAGGTATTAAGAACAAATAGTTATTCTGCATAGAGTGAAGTGTCTATGGCCCTAGAATGAAAAATGAGGGAGTACAGGCATGGCAGAATGATAGCAGGGGATTTGAGAGTACAGGCACAGGATGATACTGGAGGCCTCACAGCTATAAACAGCTCGCCAGTGCTCAGTTACTGGTCATCAAAGGATTGCAGCCTTGGGACCTGGGTAAAACCAGTTTGGGGGATAACTAGGAAAACAGAGACTGAGTGCCCAGTGTATGTAAAACACAGCACAGGTAGTAAACTCAGGTGTAATGTGGACCTGTGAACCAATGAAGAAAGAGCAAGGGGTAGAGCATGCAAGCAAATATATCAAAATTACACCAAGCAGATCTCAGAGGCAGGTTGCACCTGCCACCCTTGTACTCTTGCCGGGAAGGATGGAGGACATGGCCGTCCTGTCATTCCCTTCACTTAGGGCTGAAGCCATTGACCTGAGAAACTAGTGGGGCAGAGAAAGGGTGAGCACAACACCAGAGAATGGGGAAGATACTAAAAAATTTGTGTAAATTAATTTTAACTATACATTGGTAATATCAGCAAGTCCCCTGCACACCTGGGTAGAGCCAAAGGGCAGAACAGCCCTGTTACTTTCTTGCTTCCTATACGCAATATGAAAATACTCCGTATAGTGCAAGGTAATCTCTGAAATGTGTGGATCTGGAGGAGGATATGACCTGAGCCCCAGCCTTTTGAGAAGAGACACTGCTGCCAGAAAACTTAGCACTCACCTGACTGAGACTCAAGGTGGGGGTTGGTGCAGGCCACAGATGTGAACAAGCATGACTAATATCTCCCTTGCTCTCTGTCATCGTAATTACTGCAGGATGTTCAAGATACCAAACAAGATCCCAGGGCTGGGGAAAATGGGAGCTTGCAATGAGGAGGCACCAGTACCTGCTACCCCATGACTGTCTACAGTTTCTCTTCCCTCTGCCAAGCGACACCTGAAGGGCTGACATAACACATGCAATGATGTATCAGTGACAAGAGACCTGTCCAACTAATAGCTTTGGCAAAAGGGGAAGGTAGCAGGTGAGCAGCCCCAGGGCACACCAAGGCTACAGCACCACAATCCCCATTTCAGCAGTAAGCTGGAGGATGCCAGCACCCATAGGGAAGAAGTGAATGTGGTGCATGCAGTGCCCTGGCCGTGGGATGATGATCCCAGAGGTTACCAAGAAGGGAAGGGGGGCAGAAGCCCATGAAATACGCAAGAGACTCACATGTGGCCACATGCTGGGTCCAGTAAGGGAATGGTAAAACTGCCCTGGATGTCAGCTTTTGTGGTATTTAAAGCAGGAGCAGGAGTACATCATGGGTTTACCCAAAAGGCAGCACAAGATCAGCTCCACAGAGTGATACCAGTGTCACAGATGTCCCTTCTTTCCATGCCTAGGTCATGGCACATAAAGAACTGATGTTTCGGAAAGAAAACATCCCCCCAAAAAATACACCTCTGCAGTCAGTCAGGGAGCTCTGCCAGCTGTCGAGTGCTGAAAACCTTGTGGACCAATATGGGACAAAAGGCAAGAGTTGGTGCAAGAGGGGGAAGACAGATTCGAGGCAAGGAGACAGCCCTGGGTGGCAGCCAGGTCCCCATCCTCCTCCAAGGACCTTTGCCTGGCCTGCCCTCCCATCAAGCCCCCTGCCAGGTGTTGGACCACAGACCTTCCAGATCTTCCCCACAGCTGGACAGCAAGACCATAGAGGAAGGCTGGCACAGGGCTGGCCATGTCACGGAGGGGTGATCTCTGAGCGGTCGCAGGGAGGAGACCCTGACCACCTCCACTCCCTCTGGCTGCAAGGGGACAACCCCAGGCAGGAGGCTGTGACCCACAGCCCAGGGACCTTTTGGGTGACCACTCCAGAGCTAACAGGCTCCCCTCCACTCTGTTGAGGTGGTCAGAGGAGACCTGTCCCATGGACAGTATTTTGAACTGCTTCGTTAGTCTGGCAACTGAGGAAGGTGGTACAACAGACATCAGTACGACTCCTTCTTCCTTGCCTCCTTATCTTATCTAATACACTGATACTCTGTTATTCTGTCACTAGATATTTAGCAACTTGACCAAAAGCACCTTTTTTTTTCCCCTGGATAGCCATAAGAAATAAGATTTCATCATTATTTATTCTGTCTTATCTGCAGTAACTGAGCCAGTCAGCCACAGGTTAGTGGTAGGCGTCAGCATGCCTCTACTCACTGGCACGGGACAGCAGCTCACCGAGAGGAGGTGGAATCACAGCTAAAAGCTCTAGTAGGTTTCTTTCCTCATGTTTACATGGAAAAACTATTTAAAATCAAATCTTCCCGGCTGTAAATGACTGCAACTGTCCCTCTGTGACAGCTACACAGAAGTTGCTGTGGCAAAACTCCTGTATGCTCTTTCACCTGTGTCAAAATCACCGCTCCCAGAGTGCCCAGACTCTAACCAGAAATGACATGGAAACATGTAGTCCCCGTTGCTGTTGGGGCATTGACGACAGCCAGCATTGTTAAGGACAGCTTGTTGCAGCCTAGGTGTGAACATGGTTGTGCTGGTTATTGGTTGTAGGAGACCAGCATGAGAATCTGGTTGTGTTTGTGATCGCTCTGCAGGCAGTCTGAAGATATGAATTTGAACTACTTGTATTACAGCTTGATCTAGTTCTATCCATTATTTTATATCCCTGGGTTTGCTGTGGTTTTTTACACAGAAAATTTATTTGCCTGCTAAATGATCCAGCTGAGATTATTAGACTACCTAGTGTGTTGAAATAGCTGGCTTCAAAGCAAGTGAGATAACTGTTTAACTAACGTAACATGTTTGGCCACAGGTAAAAGTCTAGCACAATTTAATATTAGTATAACATTCAAAACTTTCACAAAAGCTTTAGCAATATATACTAGAGGGATTTATTTTTCACATATTCTCAAAATATATCCCTAGTTCCTCATATAGTAGTGGGGAAAAGATACACTTCTGGAGTGGCTTTGTGGTGGAAATGAGCTCAGCCTGCCACGCTGGGCAGCAAGGGTGACGCCGTCCCACTTAGCCCACCAGCATCAGTCAGGGAAGCCTGGCTGACTCAGCAGTCTTCCCAAACAGACAGATCTTGTATGCATTTTTCTTCATGAAGCTGGCTTCCTCTGGTCACAGAAAAAAAAACTTTCTAATGGTTCCAGACTTCAGTGAAATACAAACGCAAGGTTGAAGAAACAAAAGGTGTGCTTAATCTGGCAGCTGCAGAAAAGCTCAGCCTCCCTGGTGAGCATGGGAGGTTAGCTTTCTCTGCTTCTGCCCATGGCCACCAGGACTGACAGTGCTGGGGCCAAGCCTGGCAACATGCAAGGCCACTTGGGTCGAGAAACCGGGAGTATCCCGACAGTGAGGGCTGAGAATAAACAGGAGCTCAGGTGGAAGGAGCCATGGTGCTGAGGGTCCCAGCCTCATTGCCAAGCAGAGAGCCACTGACCATGATGCAAGAGCCCCAGTGTCATCTGCCCCATGCCCCTGCCTGCGCTGTCCTTCCCCTGCTAGCACAGACGGGCACGGCCGGGGAAAGGAGAGACTTCCATGAAGCTGGAAGTCTGAAGTCAGGAGTATAAGTGTGTTTGCTGCCACATTCAACTTCCTAATGTCTCCTTTAACCTGATACGAGCAAACCGCATATTTTTAGGATGTGACAACTGGGGTCACCATATCGTTGCAGAATCAAAAATACACGCTTCAAGACAGCCAGCACATTTTGTTTCAGCTTAGTTCTGCCTACCGTGTGTATCATACTGTAACCAATGCATGTTACATTAACCAACACAGGGCATATCTCAATGGCTCCTTAAGTGCTTCAGGAAGAGGTGAGCCCCACACCTTATGCAGATGGGGAAGTGACCAAGACCATACAACAAGGTAGCACAAAATCTGGACATTTTTGAGATTACTAGGAGACTGTTATGACAGCAGTTTATAACAGAGGTTTCTCCCCAGCTCAAATGCATCACTCTTGAGATACAGAAGGAAGAGTGGTTTTTAGGACTCTGCTCCCTCCTGCCGGCTCCCCACCACCACTGAGCAGTGCTGGTGCTGCTTGACATGCCAGCAGGGCCTCACTGGGTGGAGTGTGCTCCACCAAGGCATGCTTTCTTCTCAGCTTCCTTCCCCAGATCTGCTCTCAGATTGACTGCAATTTGCCACCATTCCTGAGCAAAACCTAATGGGCAAAGGGACGCAGCCCAAATCCTGCAAGCTCTGCACCTGTTCGCTTGATGTCCTGGCATTTAGGTATGTTCACTGTCATTGTATTTCTTTCCTGCAGATGCATTCATACACAAATGTGCATGCACGTGCACATGCATACATGTACTCACCTTTTTGTATGTTTTGGGGTCACAAAAGTGTTAACCACTATTATTATAATTAAACCAAACGACTGTAGGAGATTGTGGCTAAGGCACTCTCAACGCACAGTGGAGATTCTATGAGAAAATGCTTTGCTAGCTTATCTTTGTTTCCCAGTCTCTCAGGGTAATTTTAAGATAATCCTCATGTTTGCATTGCAGCTAGCATGCTGACTTTGCATACTTCTGCCACCCCCATGCCCTATTGCTTGATTTTAAACTAGGAGATAAAACTCTGGGCAAAGACTCCATTGCACAGCTTATTTTTCTTTTCAGCAGAACTGAAAAAGAGGAGAGACATTTACATTTCATGAGTGCTTAGGACCAAATTTCCAGCCTGGCTTCAACTGTTAGAGCTTGTTTGCTTGCAGGCTTTCAGTATCGTGCTGCAGACTGGCCTCAACACCTGATTCTATCCCATCTACTTGAACTAGATGTACTGTTACCAACATAAACTGCAGCATGTGCATAATTATTTACTAAATTGGTCCTTGCCTGAGCAAGGACAGTTAAACCCACAGCCTGCTCAGGTAAGAATTACAGTTATGTCATTATAAAACTGCTTTATAAAGAGACTGTTTATGCTACTTCCCCTGAGCAGCACGAGCTGTAGTGCTATAAGCACAGCTCTACCAGTATAATTGCTCCTACAGGGAGTCTCTCACTGGCTCAGCCCTCAGTGAGAACTCAAAACCCATCACACCATGGCAGGTCTGGGTACACCTAGGGTAAGAGCTGCTCTGTATGTCAGGTAAGTATGGGAGTCACACAGACATGGTGGGGGCAATATATCTACTCCTGTGGTACTAGCTAGCAGTGCAAGCCGTGAGTTTTGAAAGGCTTCACATGTTGAATTTTGGTCAAAAAGGAAGAAACAGTTGCATTGATTTCCAAAAATTATATTTGATTAATAATTCCACCTTCACATTACAACTGTATGCACACAAGAACAAGGTTCTGCTATGATCTAAAGTATTAGTTTAAAACAATATAGTTCCAGAGTGAAAATTTTCTGTACAGAATCTTTTGTTCTAGTGTAAGGAACCCTTTTAAATTTGTCACCTAGCAAAGAGTTTAAACTCAACCAAGAAGTCACTCTTATGCCAGAATGAAAGTCCACACAAGGATTTAGGGTAGTAATATTTTTCCCATCACAGTTCTACTGCATTTTTTCCTCATGTAGACAGACATATGTCAGTTAAATTTTACTGAAACAATGATAAAACATATCCACACTGAAAAGACTGTTAATTTTTCTCTCTTTATTATTGTAATGGTCTGTATCTTACAGGTTTCTTTCTTCAGATGAAAAACACCAGTTCTCTGTTTTTCATTATCTCTCTAGTGCTTCTGATGTGTCTGCTAGCAGATGTCCATCTTCTGTAGCCCATCATGTAAAAAGTTATCTAGGAACAACAACTTGATCTGGTACACAATAGCAGGAGTGTGAGCATCTGAGCACATCATCACATACGGTCCACATTACCCATATACAAGTCTATGAAGGAGTTGAGACCTGATGTTTGGAGCATGTTAGAAGCAAAGACATTAGCCTGTACAGTCCAACCTATATGGAGTACAGACAAGGTGGATTATCACTGGGTCTGACCTACCACAAGTATCAAAGTAGGGCCAATATTCTTAGTATAGAAAGGGACTGCACAAGATCTTTGTTGTCCAAGCTTAGATCCTCCAATGCGTATTATGGATATGATGTGCCTAAGCTATAACTATGGTCAAGCTGAAGATACGAGTTTGCGTGGCAAGTGTATGAACCATGGTGCTAAAGACTAACATCTCTTCTCAAGCACCCTCTCGATACAGAGTCCTTAATTTCATGCTATTCATGGCATTCACAGGAGTACTTGTTTTCTTGTTGGTCAGAGAGAGCAAAGTCTTGTTAAATATAGCCACTTACTCAATAAAATATAGTTGAAATATCATGTTCACCCTACGTTTATCTTCTACTAAATAGAAACATTGGCTGACAAGAAGTCTGACCACAAGACTGGCTGTCCTTTAGAAGGACAATGACTCGAAGACACCACTGCTCACTGAAGAAGAATGGGTGGTGAATTGTAATTTAAACCTCCTGTCAATGCAAATGCTTCCATGCTCTTTACAATGCCAAAAAGAAAAATGAATACCCCCATCAAAGGCAAATTATATGATGCAGAAATCTCACATTCATTCTATAATCAGCCGCTGACCAAGGTTACTATGATTCACTATGGAGCAACTTCAGTGGGATCCAAAAACTGTTTCATTATATAGGGAGCAAAATAGGTGCTTTCAATCAAAAATGACTAAGAAGGAACAACTAAAGATGCTAGATGAGGCCTTCTGGGAGGTAAGAAGAGTGTCTTGGATGTGTTCAGTGACTTATTCTGATCTGGCCACAGACCCAGGAAGTGTCTGAAGTCTGAAGACTGCTCCCACGCTGGAGACATCGCTCTCTTTAAAGGAATATATAATACAGTGTATTACAGGCTTTCAAGTGCTTCAGTTTGGCACAAAATCCTGACTGTAGGAGACTGGGAATCTTTCCAAGAAAAGGCATATAGAGCAGTACTGATATTGTGCTTATGGCTGTAGCACAGAAAAGCAAGACTAACCTACAGCTGAATCTTCACAGAGGCCCTGACGATGAAGGTGCGTTAAAGGTCCCATAGTGCCCATGGTCCACGTCCTGTGGAAACACAACTTTCTACTCCAAGTGAGTCAGCGTCCAAAAAGACTGCATTGCCAGTGCCAACCACATAGCCAAATGCTGTCACTAGCCAAGGAACAGTCCTTTAATGGCCAGTTATGCTTCATGGATTGATGACATCTTGGGCCAGGTTTTGAGTGTCTCCAAGAACAGTTACTATTTCTGATCTCTGTTCAACAAAGTCTCAGCTTCCTGCTACCTTGACTGTCTTCCTTTTCTTCTCCCCTCCCTCCAGCTGTCCAATCACTCTCCAGGTTTGGATACTCACATAAAAACTGCTCGGCATGAACATACCACACTACTGTTTGTTATCCAGCAAGGGAATATTAAGGTTGCATTTATCTCCAACACACTGATGGGCCTAACTTACCAGTGTAAAAATAAATATCCAAAAACAAACCCATGCACTATTTTTTGTGTATGTGACCAACTTATCTGGCCTACAAAATCACTGAAACCTGGTTTCCATAGCTGCTCTGGTGTGGATTCTCTGCTGTCTAGTAAACACAAGCTCATCAGCTCCTTCCACAATGCAGGCTGTAAAAGTTTCTCTGTCCTAGATCAGGTCATTCAACTTCATGAAATTTGTATGAATTTGGTACATTTCAGACCTTTATTCTTTTTTCAGATTGGATGCAAAAAGAAAATATTTTCAAAAGAAATAAAATGGAATGGTGAGAAGGCAAGAGGGGGAGAATGACACAGAGAAAGTTTAACCTGAATTTCCTTTAAAAAATAAGATGAAAATTCACTGAGTCACAGTTGCAAAGTTGGATGGTACATTAACCAGAAAATGTCAGGAACTGGGAAAAGCAATGAGTGCTGTAGTGCTCTAAGGAAGCCTCTCAAAAGAGCTATAAGATTTTCACCTGGTTCCAATCAGAAGTGAAAGAGATTCGTGCATTTCCTCCGTTTCCCAAATAATTTTTTCTAATATAAATGTTATTCTCACTAGCAATGTATGTACATGCTTAAGAAGTTCCATTTCAAAGGTGAGTAAGGTTGCTAAGTGACATTAGTGCTTATATCAAGGAAATTAATAATTAACACCTCACATCTGGCACTGCCGACATATTAAATGCAGTATTCCTATGAAATAGAAATAAAACTATATCTGAGTCCCCACACAGCTCATAGACAGGGATTGCTGACCATTTAACTATTTCACTTTCTAAATATTTTCCCTTATGGGAAGGAAACAATGGAAATATCAGTTACAAATTTTCAACTGATAGTGGATCTTTAGTATATGTCTGTTTCTTGAAAATTAGTATTATAGATGAGATCGAGTGATAGACACAAGTATTCAATGTTTCTGGCCTTACATTTGAGACTGATCATTATGGATGTCTCTTGTATGTAGCAGCATGTAATTTATTATCTTTTTAACTCAAACTTTCAAGAACTATGCTGTTGCCACATGACAGCTTCATATGGTATTTGAAGAAAATGTTCATGTCTTCTTAAAGATATGTTAATCTGCCCTTGCTTCTCCACTTTTGTTTTATTGTTTTCAGGTAAACTCGGTTATTGTCTTTAAAAATCTCAAGAAGGGACTGGTCCCAAGACCAGCATGCAGAAATGAATAGAAGCACATGGATACTGACTTGTCTCATTGAAGACCAGGTAAAGTGCTGAAGCCATTTAAACAAAGGCACCAAGTCCTGTATGAAAACTAACCCCTGCTCAAACAGTTTGTGAAAGTACAGCCAGGTAGATACATACTTTTTCTAGGAAAAAAGACCTGCTTTTGAATACCCACCACATGCAGCCTGTGGGAAGCCCATGTTTCAAAAGAAAAAAAACAACTCTTTGCCCGCCACTCCAGGCAATGTGGATAACATTAACTTGCGCTCATTTTACTTAGTAAACCTCAGCACATTTCACAAATGCAGGCAGGCATCTTTCACTTGTCTTTTACAGAGGCCAAAGTGGAGAGATTTCTACATTACCTCATGTAATTGCTTCAGGACAGACAGTCAAAGAGCGCAAGTCACAGGAGCTCAACCTGATGATCGCAGCAGTAAGGAGATGCATGCACAGTGCCTGTAAACATGGAATTTGGATAAGGAATAGTAGGCAAATACATCACTAAGTTCAGGTGATCAGAAGTCATTGATGTCACTATTTTCTGCCACTTTGTAGATGCAATAATAATTTTTTTGTGCCTTAGATATACCAATCTCTTACACACTTTGTAATTCCTGCTTTTAAAGTTGATTTTTTTCAGGAATTTAAAATAGAAACACACTTGCATTTCACATCTACTGGGGAAACTTTGAGATGCCCTCCCAGGAGAACAGAAGTGTCTTCCAGTGCCAGTTGTTTAAGTTTGTGTCTCCTGCCTGCTTAAGTCCTGCGTCACAATAAAAACTTAGCAAGGCATAGAAAAGGACAGATGTCCAAACATAAAATTATCCTTCTTCCCATCAGAGAAATAAAGGTTCTGATGACACCTGCTGGCTCCATGGGGACTAGCCAAACCCCAAACACCCCCTGCTGCAGCTCTTGAATTCTTTTATGTACAAACACAGGTCAAATAAATTATTGAGAATACAAATGTTCCTTTGCCATGAGTCAAGAGAATCACAGGCAACAAGACTGGGAGTGACTTCAAAAGGTCATTTACTCCATTGCCTGGAATAAAGCAGGATTTATGCTACTTCCATCATACCTCATGGATGATTGTCTAACCTGTTACTGAAAATTGATAATACTTCTCTAGACACACTATTACAGTGTTTCATCATTTTTGCATTCCCTAAACAAGCTTCTATAGTAAGATGTCCTATTAACAGACAATTATAATTTTACTTGTGTGTTCAAGGATAATTAGCCAGTGCTTGACTGCAAATATAAAGGGGATATTTCAGCCCTATGTTAAAATATACTACAGCTTTACTGCTTTATCCATCTGGTACAGTAAGGCACCCAACCCACCCCAGGTAAGATGTAGGAATACATACCTTGCAAAGATGCTTTCATGACAGGAATGCTTCCATATGAACAATTGCATAGGCCTATTTCTCTATGAAGAGGGTCAGGCTTATAAACAGTGTAGGTATGGAGCCATCAGGGTGTTTGCATCCAGCTGATTTCAATTATAATGTGCACTCTTTGAGTGGGAGAAACAGCAGCCACCTTGATGAATCATCTCGTTGACAAACTAAGTATGTCCAAGAGACTGTATAAAGAGTTGTTTTATAACTGTTAGAGCATGTTAGTTTATGTGTTATGAGTAATTTCACAGTGAGACTTCAGAAGAAATATAGATCCTTAAAATCATCTCTGTGTATCTCCTGCACTACTCCTGGTACACTGATATTTTGATTAGTCTAAGAAACATGGAAGAGGTTAGATCACACTCAGCCCAAATATTTTCCTAAATTAACACTTTTTACCTTAATTCTTCTCATCAAACTCCAGCCTGGACTCAACTCAACTAGCTCTATCAAGGTAGGGTAAATATCCTGCATCTACCCCTGGGAAACCAAATGGGTAGCCACTAGCTGGGGACAGAAATTTGCAGGACCTTGAGTGAAACGTATCTATATGGTTACTACTTTGGTTGAGCAAAGCAAGAAACTCAGTCCCAAAAAGTCTCTTACTGGGAGCCTGGTGCAGATAGACTTAATTAAATCACCAATTTCCTTCACAGAACCTGATCTTTTGGTACTGCGATCATGCCCATCATACCTCATAGCCCATTTTGAAGCTCAGCTGTGGTCGAGTTGCAAATACTGCTAAAATGGGGCACAACATGTAAAACAGAGGCATTACCTAAGCAAGCACTATTGCTGTACCAAGGAGTTTGTAACTGGAAGGAACCACAATTAGCACAGGGAACCTAAGCCCAAAACAAACCAAATACTTAGATGACTGGTTGCTCCACAGTTACTGAAGGTTTCCTAAACCAGACTGGGGAAAGTAAGTAAGAGAAAAAGCAGCCACTGAAGCAGAGGTGTTGCCAGCCCCACAAGAAGAACTGCAAAAGGATGAAAGGGACTTAAAACAGAAGTCCTCTGAATATTTGGACCAAGCAGCTGAGCCTGCCTCTGCAGTCTCTACCACCAGGTACCTAAGAGTCACAGGGTATTTAACAAACAGATTGGTGAGAACCTGGACTATATAATCACTGCCAAGTTTTGAAGAGTTGTATATGCCTCCAAAAAAACTTTCTATTAGAGAACTGACGGTCTTTAGCTCAGCTGCTGACATATCAGTTGCCTATTGCCCAGCCTCAGCACTGTGCTGGCACAAGCTCCCAGCAGAGACACAACTGGGCAGCAATAGACATTTATTGCCCTTGCTTGTTTTGGTCTCAAGGGTTGTTTTGTCTTAAACTGTGGAAAAGTGCAAGTTTGCCAGTGTGAGACACCAGCAATCCTCTCCCAGTAAATCACTCTGCAAACGTGTAGTTTGGCAGAGTGTTACCCATATGTTGTGTGGTGTTTTACTGCTCAGAAAGCTCTCTTGAATCCAAGGGGCAACTGACAATATAAATAGTAGTTGGTGGGAGGAATATGTTACTCCCAATAGTGTGTGGAGGATACTCTCAGCAAGGTGTTACCCAGCATGAAAAACTAGCAAGGGCTTCGTGAGTAACTAGAGAGGAAGACAATTCCCTCAGATCTCTGTATGCAGCCAATACATCTCATCTTCTTTTTCTTCCACATAAAACAGGATTGATGTGGGTTTTGTGGTACAGAAAAGATCTAACTGAGAGATTCAAAGACTTTAAGATTTCTTCAAACCCTTCTTTTCACTACTGTCTATAAACAAGACTTCAGCTTTTGAATATTAAATATCAATATTGTTGCATCTTAACTCAGCAGGGCTTCCAGTGGTGACCATGCGTGCCAGGGTCCTGGTACGAGGGCTAGGAGGAGGTTTGGTTGCTATTATCATTGCTAATAACAATGCTAATTTTGCTGAGCCCAAAAGCTGGGTATGGTTTTGTGTGGTTTGGGTTTTCTTTGTGTTGTCTTCTTGGGCCACAACTACAGTACAGCAGTCTTGAGAAGACACACAGGTTCAGAAGCATATCACGGTAATGCAGCTTTGTTTGACTGTATCAGATGCAAATTTCTTCCATGTAATGAGAAGACAATGTGAAGATTCAAATCCAACTGAACTAACCACAAATAAATACAGGAAGTAGAAAAAAATGTCCAGCCATGTGGACAGAGAACTGAAGTTCTGGAGTCACTGGGGCATTCACAATGGAGCTTTTTATGTTTAGGGAATAAACGGCACGATGTAAGGGCAGGGCCTTCACTCAGTAACCCTGTATTATGTTCCCATGTTCTTTAATACAGTGCCTATACTTGGAGCCTATTATGACCAGGATTGTTTCTAAAAGGAAGAATATTTTAAAAGAATTTAAACCAAGGAAGAATTTAGGTATCTAGAGCCTGCAAGCCTTCATGACCCCTCTGTTAAACTTCTTAAGTGTATTAACACCCACTAGTGCCCCCCAGTAACATGTCCATGCAATGTGGATACAAACCTGGCCAGACCATGGAGGGGCTATGTTCAGGTCTTAAGTACTTCCTAATCAAATCTTAAACTTTGTAAGGAAACATTGTTGTCACTTTTCTAGAAGTAATACTCATCAGCAAAAAATGAGCTTTTTTGCATTGAGTCCTGGATGCCCAAGTCCTTTATGGGCATTCTAAAATTTCATCCTTTTCT
>VZTL01000334.1:395-19786 GCA_013400535.1 Scopus umbretta
TAAATTCCATTTGTATGTTTTACATCTGGGTTAAATATGATGTTGATAAAACCGCTTATGACTTCATTCACTGGTACTACCTAAATGTATAAGTTGGTCAGTCAAAGGTGGAAAGTTGCAAAGGGACAAAGACAATGGAAAAACATTTTATTTAGATTAAGAAGGGCCTCAAGCTGCAGCAAAGCAGCAGCAGCTTTCTTATGGGAATAAACTGAATTGTGTCAGATTCTCCATGAAATGCCCAAACTTCAAACTTTAGTAGGGCCAACTGATGGCAATCAGTCATTTTGTCTTTCTGCCAAATCACCTCTGGCCATGTGAGGCCTGGAGGACCTATACAAGTATAGAGTGAGGGTCTGGTGTAATCTAAGAGGAGTCCTCAAGCCACAAGTAAGAAACTGGATTCTACACATTCTTCCTGGGGTCTGGTTCCCAGCCCACCTCCACCCGGCCTGGTTGTTATCACAAGGAGTTATCTGTGGACACAACGAACAGGAATAGTATGATGGTTTTCAAACAATTCTAGAAATCCTTTCCTTTGTTTACCCTTTCCTGTTCAACACTGTGTGAAGCCACAGTGAAGTGCACAGTGACCATGAATGAAAGTCAGGAAGAAAAGCTGATTGGAGAGAGCAGGGCCATCTTTCAGCAACAGAGATGGCTCCACAGCAATGGAAAAGTAAATGAACCTTTTAAAACTATTCTGACCTTAATAATTGAAGTAAATCCAAATCAGTCTCTGTGGATAGTTTTGTTTTTTTCCTGGTAGCATGCCTTTAAACCATGTATGAATAATCCAGTTATACATACAGTGGTCCCAGTTTTACGTTTAATTCCAGGATTTTTAATTTTAAAAAAGTTGTTTCTGGAGGTATATCGGTGCAGCTGCCAGTGGAAAAATCACACAGCAAATTGAGAAGCATGCTGAAAATAAGTATTTGTTCCTTGGTGTAACTGGGCTGCTTTGCTTAAGCATGATATTGTTATACTGCATGGAGTTTGAGCTGGAATGAAAATGAATACAATTCATCTCCAAATTAGATGCACTACCATATGTGTTGTCAATTTATCAGTACACCAACAAAATTGAAGTGTTGAATGGAAGTGGCTCAGTGACTGTATGCGGCTGTTAAGAGTCAGCAAATATTGCAGTTAGCTGACTCAGCCAACTGCTTTTGACACATCTCTATCTTTAGAATTATTGACACATCTCTAGTCATATGGAACTGATATTTAAATGTTACCCTACAGTCAGGCACACATAATGGCTATAGAATTCATGCCTCTGGGTAGGCTGAAGAATTTGAGGACAGAGTATTATGACACAACCTGTGTTTTTCCTCCCTGTAAGGTCTGAAAGGAATTGTAGTCAGTCCTCCTTTCTAATTGGCAGATCAATTTTAATGAATGGCCTAAAGTCATAATAAAAACCCCTCTTTTGCATTACTTCATCATGCAGGTATCTATTTAGTCCCAGATTAGCAGCTTCTACCTGCCTCTTAGCTGTGGTTTTTGTTTTGGTTTGGTTTCGGGGGGGGAGAGTGGAGGAGAACAAAATGTTGCTGTGTTTCTTTAATATTTCATTGCTTAACATTATGTTATGCTATAGCAAGTTATGTTACATGAGTTGATGAGAGCAAGAAATAAAGCAGTGCAATATAGCTTAAAAATAAAAAAATTAAAAATCCCTCAGGTGAAAGAGGTATGAAGCAGCCCATTACAAACCCAGACCAACTTGGCAACTTTCCTGTGCTGACATCTTTAACTATCCCTTCACTCCCCTCCTCCTCCTCCCAACAAATGCAGAAGAAACACAGGAGTGTAGGGCCAGATTTCTAAAGATGTTAGATACCTAACCTTTTAAAATCTGATCCATAACTCCCACTATTGTATTTCCTTTTCAAATTCATATTATAGCAACCATGACTCCCTCAGAACCTGCTTTAGTTGTTTCATAAAGGCCACTTAGAGACACCATGTAACTCTAGTGACTCACCACAGTGCCTTTTCAAGGCAGAAAAATCATGACACACTGCTCATATATATAACGCAGTTCCAGATTACTGATTTTAGATTTAATTTTCTTGGCTAGGGCTGAGTTATTGGATGGACACCATGGGATGCCAAATGTACAAATTGCCTTGCAGCTCAAGAGTCTATGAAGGATCCTGACTGAAGTGTCTATGACTTTCTCCGCCCACATGAGCATTTGGGGACCTGCCAAGCTATCCAAAGATGTTCAAGGCAATATATGAATATGTTGAAAATTGCACTGTGGGAGGAAGTTCTAGTACAGAAAGGGGCAAAACACACAGAACAACCTCCCCAGGGAAACCAGAGCTGGAAATGGTACAAGACATGTATATTCACAAACTAGCAGTAGACACTCTTTGCCCTGTCCTTCAGGTCTTTATCTGCTGTGAGCTAAGTTAACTGTGTTGTAGTCTCCAGAAAAATGAAATTTTTCCTCCCTGCTAAAACGTTACTTTGGAATTAAAGAAAAGGGATTCACCTAGTAAAGCACAGTGTATGTATAAAAATCAGCAAAAGGTAGATAATCGAGCTAAATGTGTAGCTGGTTGAGAACAGAAAAGACACTGTGCTTCTATTGCAATTTCCCATGCAAACCTTCATCTTCAGCAGAGGTGAATGTTACCAGCTTTACAAATTTATATTGAAATAAACCCCAAGAAATGGCACTAAGTTAATTAAAAAGTGACAATTTTATTTGCAAAGATAGACAACACAGAGTCTTTTAAGTTCACAGTTTTGAATCACATCAGCAATCATTTCAAATAGATTTTTCTTTTATTTTATACTCTTGAATGTAGTCTATAAAATTAGATTTGGGGGATTTTGTTTGCTTGGGGGATTTTGACAGTCCCCGTTAGCCTGGGATTGGTCATCTGCTTGTGTAAACCAGAGCAAAAACAAGTGTTAATGTGTACTGGTGGAGGACTGGGCCCAAAACTGCAATTCTCAGCTTTTTCATGTGTTAATACTGAACTGCCAAATGCAAACAAAGATCATATGTCATTTTTCAGTACCATGATTTTTCTGTAAACTATTGCAGGGGAAATATTTATGTTAAGGTATTTAGTTTAATATCATGCTTTTAGTCTGGGTTAATGGAAATAGTGTGTTCCCTCACCGAGGTGTATATGTGACTTCTATGCTAATGAAAGAAAGAGACTTAAATGCACTAATTATAGTAGGGAGTATTGCACAAGTAGCTGAGATGCAAGCTCCTCTATGCAGATCTGCCAAATGGAGCTCACACTTGATCTGCCACGCTGTCAGGCTGTTGCCGTACTAGTGCTCTGCGAGGTGAGCATAGACAAGACAGTGCAGTAACAAAGGACTAAACCTTCACCTCCCAAATCCCAGACCCAGGCCACATGAAAATTTTAATGGCCACAATCCACATGTAGCAAAAGCAGTGAGAGCTGTTAATCTAGATGCTATTTTTCTTTTGAAAAGTATGCATTGATAACTCTGTGGACATAAGAATTAAAAATTATGACACTCCCTCAACCCTCAGATTATAAAAGAGACCAGTAACTCCTGCATTTATTTTATTTTTTTTTGTAGTCAATATGTTATTAGGGTCATATTTTTAAACCTTCTTTTGCTATCATGTGAGTACAAGATCTGGAATAAAATCGTGGCACTGAAAACCAGGAAAATCTCTCATAAACAGGTAAAACATAGAAGAACAAGAAACTTCCTCTAGTTTACCATCTTACTTTTCTGAAATCTGTCCATCTTAACCAGAAGCTGTGTCTTCATATCTAATAGTCTTGATATTTCTTTCTCTTTTTTTTTTTTTTTTCTAGTCACATTGGGAGCCTATCTGAATACCATCAGCAAACAGAATGACTTACGCTTTTGAATTTATTCACCATATACATACTTTTGTTTGTCTAAATCCCATACCTACTCATTTTATTTGCTGCTGTCTAGTTTCTGTATTGTCAGAAACAGCAAATTGTTTTCTGTACACCTTTCACATGCCACCCATGATTTTACAGAGCTTTATAAGTTCCTTCTGCCTCATCTCTTTTATGGGTTGAACAGTCTTAGCCTATCTTTCCAGATACAGAACTCTTTGATTTCCCCTGTCATTCTTGCTTGTACACTCTTCCTTGTTCTTCTGAATGTTAAATATTCCAAGCTCTACTAAAAATTACATGCATCTATTTCTATAGTAAAATGTACTTTATAGGGTCTTTTCCAAGACTTCACTAGGAATCTGTTGCTCAAATAATGCTGCATTAAGATAAACATGATCGTATTCATCAACTGTTCGATTTCTTTTTCCTTCCGTATAATTGAACAGATCTAATGAGGTTGCAGAATACTGATCATGCACAGGTCATACTATAATTTGTAATGTAGCTGGACAACTGTTAAAAATTAGGATTGGATTAAAAAAAAAACCCAAACCTTCAGGATTATGCAAATGAGATCAATTTGAAAATCATGTCCAAGTAATGCAAGGTGGAGTACAGGAGATAACCTAAAGAGTAAAACAGATATCCAAGAAGAAGAAGAAATTTGAAAAGTGAGAAGTGATAATGCCAAAAGGTATGTGTATGGGTGATGAGGGACAAAATTATGTGGTGGACAAAATACAGCAGTGAAAACGTGTAAGTGTGATTTTAGCCAGCCTCTATGGGGGGCATTATACACCTGATGTATGGAGGCAAAAGTCCCTCTTTGTGTGCAATAACGCAAACCTTACTTAAAGCAGTTTGCTCAGCTTTGCGCACTTCATTACCAGGGGGATCCTGGATCATGGAGGGAATTCAGTTAGAGAAATTTAACAGTGAAGAAAAAAAAAAGTTGGCTAAGATGTGTAAATGGTGATGGAAGGGAGGTTAGCATGACAACGATCTACTGGTTGATGAAGGTAGTATTAGCACCCAGAAGAAAAAGAATAATTAAGTTGGTACAGACTTCTTGGTAATAGGATCCATTCAGTTGCAGCATAATTTCATAAGGCAAATCACCTGCGATAGTTACAAAGCAGACTGGCCCAAACACTAGCAAATGTATTCTGAG
The DNA here is from genome assembly GCA_013400535.1 of Scopus umbretta. NCBI lineage: Eukaryota > Metazoa > Chordata > Aves > Pelecaniformes > Scopidae > Scopus > Scopus umbretta. The sequence continues at coordinate 5,460 of VZTL01000334.1, forward strand.
GAACAATGCTGCAGTGGCATGAAAATACGTATTCCAGCTTTGCCTTCTGTATTATTATCCACAGTCTGCCTCCTTCCCATAAAAAATAAATAGCCTCCATATCTCAAAACAAATGGATCCCAGATTTTTCACAAGGATTGAGGTAGTTCACTGAAAAGCTCTCATTTCCCTTCTAGAGAAAAAAGAATTGGAGGGTGCCCACGACGAACTGAGGTCCTCTTTATTTTCTGCCCGTTGTCATCAGAAGTAAATCATCTCAGTAGGGAAGCAAACTGGGAGTGTAATACTCTGACTAGAATCAGCTTTCTACCTTGGCCTGATAAACTTGCTCACTCCTCCAGCATCCACTCAGTGTCAGCTCTCAGGAGCCAACTAGGAAATTGCCTCCTTGACATCAGGCAGCAATGTGCTACCAAAGTCTTCTCTACAGTGCCACTGACATGCCTTTCATTTTAAAATGGTTCCTGAAGATTACACCTCAAAGTACCTGGAGGTGGAAAGAGAGTTAACATTTAAATGGCTATAGCTATAGGTAAACATTGTCTAATGTATCTTTCTTGGTTCCCTCTTGCTTACCAAGCTGTGTCTTTTTCTTTGCTGAGATATGTTATAGACATTTTTACCAGAGGGAGAAGTTTGTTGTGTCAGTAGCCAATCTAATCACCTCCTGCCTTGCATCTTCCCTTAACCAGCTTTCAGGACCCCACGCAGAACAAAACGCCATAGTGGGTCCTTACTTCTTTTCCCCGTATGTCCACTTATCGCTGCGTTCGCCTCTTGTAGCAGAGGCACAGAGAAAAATGACAGCCATAGAGGGAGAGGGGCATCAACTGCTGTGGATAAATCAATCCATCACAAAAAAAAAAAAAAAAACAATTCTGCCATGAAACTTAATCACTAAAGGTCATGTCGGGGAGTGAGGAACAGATTAAATTAGCATAGTATTAGATATGGAAAATGATTTCTGTCAAAATCATCTTTACCACAATTATAATATGTTAATTACGTATTTCATTAAGGAAGTTGATTATGGTTCACAGATGAAATCATGCAGACGAAGACACCTGGAAGGAAGCACTAGAGCCTGAAGCCTCTTCTCTCTCTCTCTCTCTCTCTCTCTCACACACACACACACACACACGCACATGCACACACACACACGCGCGCACGCACAATTAGGTACACACACTTTTATGTAGAAAAGCTTTTCCCAATATACTTCAAAGATTATTAAAGTGCAGCTGTGTCTGGTTAGGACAGAAACTCGGGGAAATAAAGGAAAGCGTGATAGGGTACATTCATTTTCCTTCTATCAGTACTTAGAATGAACTGTTCGTTTTAAGACTATAACATCCTCTGCCTCTGGTGACATATTGGTGGCATCTAGTACTGTGGGTAAAGGATTTCAGCACTGACTAATGAGATGGTGGCTGTTCGTTTTTTACAGGGAAGAGACCATTCGGCAAATTTTAGCCGAGCTATTTGAAAGAGATATCATCAACCATATGAATGTCATACAATATCTTGCCCTTAGAAGTGGTTGCAGTTGGTTTACAGTAAGTTTGGGTACTTGGGTACTGTGAAAAAGTTACATCAAGCAGCAGTTACTTATACAATTTCTTTTCCAAATAATTGTTTGAAACATTTGCTCTGTTTAGTGAAAACAGCAAGATCTTTAGCGATTTGAAAACACAGCCTTCTTGTTTTGGCTAGAAACAATGCAGCTGAGTCTCATACCCCATAAATGCTGAGAGACGGAGACAGGAATTTTCACATGTGTATGAGTCTGTGTATGTGTACGTGTGTGTGGTGTGTGCGTCAGTGCCAGACAGAGAGGAGTTGTAGCCTACATAAGAAAGGACTAATTTTATTCAATTCTAACTAAAGGAGCAGCAGAAGTGGAATAAATGGGGTACTCAGTGCAAGGAAGGGAGGAGATTATATGTATCCCTCCAAAAAAAGGTCCTAGAGGTGCCCCTGGGAATGAAAATGTCTGAGCCTCAGTCAAATATAATTACCTCATTCTCATCTTTCCTAGTGAGTGAGAATGCATCAATGCTTGTGTGCCCTTGTGCTGATAGATTTTGCCACACAGAATAATCATTGTTGGAATTAAGCATAATTGTCAAGAAAGACTTGGTCATCATGAGAGAGACTGTCTCATACAACTGTCCTTTTGCTTTCCAACAGTAATTACTTTAGTAATTAATCTCTGTCATTTAACTGTATTACATTTTGAAAAGAGAAAATGGAAGAAAGACCGGTTTCTGACTAATTTACATCACAGTTTAAAATCCTAGAATAGGGTGAATCAAATGTCAAATTTAGCCCTTTCACAGACTGCCAAAATGGTCTCTTTCTAACATCTAGCACAAGCGTGAAGGAAGTTAGGTTGCTAAAGTCATCTTTACAATACCTGCATTGCTTGAAAGTTTCCACTTCATGTCTCTTAGTTGCAGGTAATGGAGGACAACACACAGAGAAGGAACCTTGGTCAGAAAAAGGTGAGTCACTCCCTACTGAAATGTCATTTCTGCTGCTAGTCATCATGGTAGGCGCTGCTTACCAGCCATGCAGCACTTGCGAATGCCACCATCATGCAGAAGTGGCCATGTTTTGAAAAGCAAGCAGCTGCTGGCTGTGAATGTTGCCCGTGTTTTTACCAAGCCATGCATGCTGGCGAGGCAGAAGTGTGGAGCATCCCTCGTTTCAGTTACACTAATGTCCAAAACACTTCTGAAGTTGAGGCTCAGAGTGGGTCTGTGTCAATTTCATTAGCATTCTTGCTCTTTAAAATATTTTAAACCAGCCTCACTTCTTTTCAACCTTTGAAAATGTTTTCCTTTGCAACAAAAGGTTATATGGATGACAACAGTCCCTTAATGCCTACTCCCAGAGAGAAGGGTCAGCTCAAGGGTTTCACTATTACAAACAATGACTGTGAAGTCAGGCCCCAGATGCATCCCAGGAAGGACCTCAGAAAAACAAAAATCTTGTTTATTTTGGAAACTGATGGGGGTGTTATTTTTTATGATTGATCATTTCCACTGTCACTGGTCTTCACAGGAGTCTGACTTGAATGAGGCTTGCAGGATTTGACCTACTATCAGCTCAGAATCATATGTAAGCCAGGTAAGGTATTGCCATGGATATATTACAGTCAAATATTAGGTATTGCACTCAAAGCCAAACACGCTTGTAAAAGAACTCCAGGGTTTACAGAAAAAGCATGAAATCTGCCACAGTCTGAGGTTCTAAGGATATGACCTTATAAAGATGATCAGATACTGGTCAAAAGCCAATTCCTCTCCTTTCACCAACACTTTCATTTTAGTTGGAATGAATTTTACAGTGCATGTTTTCCTGAAACTGATCGCTTAAAAGATAGAAAACAAAGCAAAAATATTAAATCAATGGCTGGGGCTTTTCTTTCTTCTTTTTTTTTTTTCCCCTCTTTTTTTTTTTACGTTTTTAATCTCTGTGTCTTGCTGTCCTAAAAATTAAAAGAATGAATAGTGACAGCTTGAGGTTGTATGAAAATATTTGCAAGCAAAACTCCAATTTAACTTCATAGAATATTTTTTCTGAATAATACCAGAATGCAAAACTCGGGATTGGGCCTAATAAGCAGAGGTAAAAGATTGTCTGATGGGGTACATCCGTATAGCACCATGGATGTCTGGTCCAGAGAACATGCTACAGAGACTCCTGCAGAATATGTGTGCCTGTGAAAACACAGCTCAGAGGTGAATCGCAACTCTGCTGTTTCATTGACAACCAAGTACTCCCTTAACAAGATACAGCAAATTTTTATTTCAGTTGCTATGTAAAGAAACACAAAACATATGAAAAAAATTAACAAAGATGTGGGTAGGGTAGTAAAGAAGGAAGGATTCAGTTGTGACTGTGTAACAAGAGAGTCTTAATGTGGTACATGAGGAGGAGGTGGAGGATGTAAAGAGCTATGGGAGAAAAAAATGAAACAAAGGTGATTATGGTAAACAGTTATTTTCCTGTCTCTGTCCCCCAACTGCATCCAAGGCCTTTGTGAACAGCCTCTTTATAATATGCCCTTAAACGTCACTGGGCTTTCAAGATCAGCCTTATAGGCAGTGTGTTCTACTGATTTGCATTGCTAATTATATTGTACTAAATTTAGTTTATAGTGATAAAAAATATCAACATGATGCTTTACAGCATCTATGTAATCTGAGCTTTCTTCTTTCAGGACTATTTCTGGGTTATGCAGATAAAATGGCCCCTTGAAACAACCAGGATTTTTTTTTTCTTTTTTTCCTTTTCCATTTTGTACCCATTGTGTGATCTCGGTGCTCCAGATGTGATTTCACTGAAGTTCCTCAGCCATTCTCCATCGCTTTCTAGAGAGGGAAAAAGGGGGTTAGGAAGAGTGAGTGACGTGAGAGGGGCGATTTTTACAGGCCCGGTGCATCGTGATTAGAACAGGCTTATGGTCTGCATATGTACATGGAAAAATCTCCCAGCAATTGACCTGCTAAGTGAATATATATTAGAGAGCAGTAAATAAAAAGGCTATGAGGTTTTAGCTAACAAGAACTGACTGATACTTAAAAGCCAGGTTCTGCCCCCCTCCCTACTCCTCCTCAGTGCTAGCTTGTTATCCTTTCACACTGGACAATACAACAGCACGTCTGTCTCTCCCCCTCTTCTCCCCAAATCAAAGATCAAAGGCTGCATTTGTAAAGCAAATAGTTGGAGAGCTACAGCCGGGTTTGATGAAAACCCACTCCAGGCCTCTTGGGAGATATTACCTTCCTCATTATTCCACTGATTGGCCTTATTTCATCCAAGGATTACTGCACATTCTCCTGACGGCTGATGAGCAGCTTCATGAATATACAAAATAATCCGGCGGCACTGGGCCAGCACTGATTATTATTGTGAAACTCGGAGGAGCAGCTTCAAATGAGCTGCTGGAGACTGTGGAACTCTTCCTCCCCGTTTTCCATCTGATTTTACCACAAGGATCCTTATTAGGCTATTTTTCACATGTCTGTGAAGAGAAGGAGAAAGAGAGAGAGATATTGCATCTAGTTAAAAATGATCAGGGAATTCTGGGTACCAGATGTTTTTTGCTTAATATTGCAAAATGGCTTTTATTAGATTACACTAAGCACTTACTAACTACAGTTAAACTGCTTTGCAGAGAAACCTGATGGGAATGCTGCCCTAAATAGCTTCTTTTTATTTATTTATTTTTGGGGGAGCAGCTTCATCTTGTGTGTACGGGTGGGTGGGCGGCTGGGCGGCGAGCATGTCAGCGTGTGCACGTGTTGGCCAAAACACAAGTGGGTTTGCCTGAGATGGCCGAGCGCTGGAATGCCGCGGTGCTGAGGCAAGGCCGTGCGCCCACGCAGTGATCAGGCCCTCTGCGTCAGCCCAGGAGTGATATAACTTCAACCCATCCTCCAGCCTCTTTGCCCAGAGACCTCGGCCAAGGGCTCGCGAAACCGCCAGAGCAGAGAGCTGAGGGCTATATTTTCCAATTCAACCTAGCAGAAACAGTGTTGATGCAAAGCACCTCTGATGGACTCCAAGCCAGAGCTGAAACGATGTTTCCTCGGAGATTCTGACTCCAAACAGGAGCCATTTTGTGGCAGAGACTCTTTCGTGTCATCCTCCCCTTTTTCCCTTCTTCTTTTTTTTTTTTTTTTTTTTTTTTTTTAAAGTATGCCCACAGGCTATTTAAAAATGTGACTGGAAGTGGTAGCCCACCTGTGCTGCTGCTGTTTGGGATGAAGCCAGGTAGCTCTGCATTTGACAGAAGCCCTTCCTCTCCCAAATCTTTCACCTCAATTAAGTCAAACAAGAAGGTTCCCCTCCTGGAGGCCTCTCCGAGCCCCAGCACCAAACACGGCGCCTGATTTACAATGCTGCCAATCTAATATCTGATAAACGGGTACCCTGTAATTGTCATTTACAGTTGGGTGCACTTGTTTTTAGTGATTGTGAACTACTGAACTGCCCCGTGCTATAAATGTCTTATCCTACACTTTGTAATATGTCACATGAAATAAAGGACTGACACAAGTGACTCCCTGCTCCCTTGAACCCCGTTACCCACGGTTAAACCACGTTTTAACCAGGTATGTTATATTTTCTCAGCAGAGAAGTCAGAAAATCTGCTGCACTTCCTCTGACAGTGATGTGCTGTCTCTTTCTTTCAGAGGAGACAGGCTGGTGGCTCACCAGAGAGACCAGCTGTTAACCCTTTCTGGAGATGCCATGAACTCTGCCACGCAGCTGTTGGGCACTTGCAAGCTCCCGTTATGGACTAAAGGTTACTTCTCTCTGTGCATTCTGGTTTAAACATTTATTTTAGTTTAGTTTATTTGAAACTCTCAAAGAACAGTATATCGGCCACCTTTCTAAATACGCTTAATAATGATAGATCAGATGGTCTGTCTTGATGGAAACCCGTTGCTGGGAATGAGATGGGGGGGAGACACTGACAAGGCAGCTTTTTCTTTTTTTAAGCAGCATCTTGATGAACAAACCAGTGCTGTATTCTAAACAAGGCTTTTGCACTGAGCTACCCCAGCACGGTAATTTAATGAATCTACATTTCATGACTGAAGTGATAAGGATGAAACATTTTAAAATAACCAAAAGGTAGATACACCAAAAAAGTCTGATGAAACATTAAATGAATGTAGTGTAACACATTATCTTTGCTTCTGCACATCCAAAAAGTGCAATGAACTAAAACATTGCATTAAGCCAAGAATAAAGCTAAAAATTAAATTGGCTTAGAAAGATCTAGTGTAGTGGTTTATGCACTAAGAACGCAGTAAATTTGGTCATTTAATATCATTCTCTTTACCTCTGATATGCACATTAAAAGCAAACCAAGACTCACGGTAAAAAGTCAGAAGAAAACAGCAGAGCTGAACTTTGCCATTTTATATGTTTATCTCTTTTTAAACACACAGTATTAATTGTTGCTTTATTTACTGTATAGTTATTCTCATTGTCTGTTGTTCAGGTGGTGTGAATACCCTGAGACATGAAATATAACAAGGTCTGTTACAGATTAAAACAGGAACCAATAAAGAAGACGTATTCAAAAATATAATACTGCCCCTTCAAATCAATAAATAAAGACAAGCATTTCATACACTAATGCATATATCTATGACCATTATAAATTAGTTGCTTGCCAGAAAATACACTTCTTAGCACAAGTGCCATTATTTAAAGTTGTCTGTTTAATGCACACTTAGTATATTTTCTCATCCAAAGCTGCACTGCATAATTAGACAACATCCATTCTTAAAAACTAAAGTAGATGCCAAAAATGTAATACATAAAGCATGACGTTTTACAAATTTACATCTTCAAAAGTTATGTGTGGTTTCAGATAGAAAAAATTGCAAAAAGATCACTATATTATAATGGCCCGGGTTTCATCTTAGCTTGCTCCATCTGTCGGCTGGCAGTAATGTAAGTTATAATGCACTCATTCTTATTCAACTTCAGTGAATGGGTATTTTCCAGGGTAGTTCTATTAAGTGGACAACTAGATAGGTGTCTTAATAGTTTGCTGAATTATGGCTGTTTAAGTCTCAGTTAGATCAATGGGTTGATTGCTGGTTCTTTTCCCAGAAGGCATTTATTGTCTTCTAAGGTGAGCACAGATTTCTCTCTGTATTCCCAGCATGGATGGGTGTCCTGCAACCTTTTGGTCATATGCAGCAGAAGCTCTTAATTTTTCCACTTGGCATCCCTTGGGAGGGTTGTCCCACCTCCATCCCACCCAGATGAGTGAGGGTGTCTGTCTCCTGCTGCCCTTTTTCAGCAGTACGGAGCAGACAGGCTGGTTCCAGTCAACTTGGTGGGAGCTGCGACACAGTCCTCTGTTCCCTTGTGGGCCTTCTCCTGCACAGCAGACCACAACAGATCAACCAGAAAGACAAAGGAAAGTGTAGGACTGCTGCTGAAGGATGCAGGGGACCTAGTGATGAAGGGCATGGGAAAGGCTCAGTTGCTTGATGCCTTCTTTGCCTTAGTTCATTGGCGAGGTCCTCTCCCAGGCCTACCAAATACCTGTGGCTGGCGGCAGTGTCTGGTAGAGTGAGTTTTGTAGACTGGGCATGTACAAGGCCATGGGACCACCTGGGCTGCATCTGGTACTGCTGAGAGAGCAGGCCAGTTTTACTGTGGGGGTGTTTTCTGTCCTTTTTAAAGAGTTGTGGATATCAGCGACATGGAGAAAGATCTGGGAAGCTACAAGTCAGTCAGACTAATGGCAGTCCCTGGGAAGATCATGGATCAAAGTCTCCCAGCACCCATTGCCAACTGCATTAAGAACAGAACAGTGAAACAGCATGCTGCTATTTACCAGAGGCAAATTGTGTCTGATCAGCTTGATTATCTGTTACAGTGACATCACTGGCTTGGTAGATAAGGGGAAAGCAGTGGATGTCATCTACCTTGACTTTAGCACAGTTCTTGGCACTGTCTCCATAGTGCCACTATAGACAATTTGGAAAGATATAGACTGCAAGGAAGACTACAAGGTGAGTAAAAATCACCTGGACTGCTAGGCCCAAAAAGTAATAATCAGTGTTTTGGAGAGCAGGTGGTGGATGGTTACTGGTGGCATTCTTCAGAGACTGACACTGAGGTCTGTGCTCTTTAGTATCTTCATTAGCAACCCGAGTGATGGGATGGAATGCACCTTTATCAAGGTTCTGGATGACACCAAACTGGGGGCAGGGAGTGGGGGTGGGACATGGAGGCTTCCAGCATGCTGAGAGCAGTCAGAGGGACCTCAACAGGCTGCAGGAATGTGGTGGCAGAAACACCAAGGAGTTCAACAAAGGCAAATGCAAAGTCTTGCATCTGAGGTGTGAAAACTGTGAAAAGGAGAGGATGTGACTGGCCAAACCAGTCTAAAAAAGGCATCTGGGAATCCTAGTGGACAAGTTCAGCACGAATCATCAGCAGTGAAGGCCAGCTGCAATAGAAAGAGCATAGCCAGCAGGTCAAGGGAAGGGTTGTTGTTCAGCCCTTGTGAGACAACACTAAGTAGTGTCCAGTTTTGGGACTCTGTGGTACAAAGAAGACATAGACAATGTGAAGTAAGTCTGGCAGAGAACCACCAGGCTAGTCAGGTCACATGAGGAGAGGCTAAGAGAACAGCACTTGCTTGGTGGGTGAATCTGTTTGATGACTCCAGCTACCTGCCAGAAGTTTATGAAATTGATGGAGCCATGCTCTTCCCAGTGAAAGGACTGGAGGCAATGGACTCAAGCAGCAGCAATGGAAATTCCAACAAGACACACAGCAAAAATTCTTCATGGTGAAAGTGATCAAGGACTGGCCCAGATTGCCCAAGGGCTGTGAAATCTTCATCCATGGAGATATTAAAGAACTTCACTAGACACTGCCCTGGACAACCTCACCTAGCTTTGAAGTTGCTCTTGCTTTGAGGAAGGAGGTGGACTAGATGACCTCCACAGATTCTTAAATTATTCTGTGATTCTAATCACCCAATATGTGTTCTTGATTTTCTTTTTATGGTTACCTCAGGCTCTGGTATTTAAGAGCTATCACAGAGAATAAATTCCCTGACTCTTGGTCTGTCTACTTTTTCCCTATTTTCCCTATGGTCTGTGGCATTTTGGCTCTGTTGCTTGTCTCACCTGGCAGCCAGCTTGTGCCTCTCAGCAGCTTTTGCACAATGCCACAGGAGAGCAAAGGCTAGTGGGCCGTACAAGCTGGCCAGCGTGCCAGGAGCCTTTGTGCTTCTGCCTGTTAATCACAAGGTGCTACTGAGGTGTGTGAGCCGGCCAGCGTGCCAAGAGCCCGTGCATCAGCCACACAAAGAGAAATGAGCTAGCAGCAGGCAGCAGCAGATTGCAGAGACGTGTCCCAGTGCTGTCAGGGGCAAGGCCTGAACCACCCACAGCAATTAGTGTAGTCAAATCAGATGCAGCAGCAGCCAGTTGGACTGAGGCTTGCTGCCTCACCTTCCTACTAGCCTGGTCACTCCCCATGAACCCCGTCATACAGGCATCCTCATTTCTTATTGGGAGGGGAGTGAGAATGACATTATGTTATGTTTCGTTATGTTATATTATATTATATTAACTGCATATATTATATTAATTGCATATATAATGTTATATTAGTTATATTATGTTACATTGCATCGCGTTATGTGTTTCCCAATCTGGAAGTCTCCATATTGCCACCATGGTTTACTCTCTGCAGGTGTCCATCCAGCCTGTAAGATGGCTGCAGAGCTGGAAGAGGCTCGCAGGCCCCCCTTTCTTTCCTCTCACGCAGTGCAGCAGATTGCACTAAGCAGCTGAAACTGGAAGTGGGTGTCCTAGCCTCAGTGGAGTGGGGAATGAGGTCAGATGAAAAGCTGCCTGTTGATAGCCTGCTCTTTGCTTTAGCAGAGACACTAATGGAGGAGAGCGGGAAGAAATGGCAGAGCTGGGTCCCCGGCATCCCTGGCATCTCTTACTTAAGGACAGATATCTGCTCATCTTCGAGGCAGAGTGATCTCTGTCACAGTGGGTTCACCCCAGTAAATCAGCATGGCGTTGATTTGTAAATGGTTGGTCTCATTTACTGCATTCCTCTCTGCAAACTGAGCTTGTGCTAAGCTGCTGGAGCCCAGCCTCACTTTCCTCTAGCCGCTCACTTCCAAAAAATTATTGACATTGCCTCCAGCCCTCGGATGTTAGTGGTATTTTTGTTTTATGTCTTTCCTAACAAGTTGACACAACTTAACAATGTTGGTCTTGTCACCAGATTATTCTTCTAAATGAGACAGTTATTCACAGTGAGTCATTGAATATTTTACAACATGGTTACAGTAGCTGCTCCGACAGGCACCTGTGTATAGATGAGAGTGTACGTACTGTCATGGCACTGTCAAACAGGAGATGTTTGCTCTACCTTTATTTATACAAACCATTCACCTCTTCTCCCCCGCTCACAGCCTGCCCTTTAATTCTCACGGTACCATCTTTCCACCTTGTTACTGGGGTAGATGCACAGAGATGGCCCTACCGCTCCTGTATGCCTTAGGTCTCTTCAGGTGTTTGGGGAAAATACATGTTATTGACATTGTGCAGCTGGTGATGGATGTGACCTGTAGACAGTTTATCTCCTGGCAAACCAGTGAACTTTGGGAGAGGGAATCTTTCCTTTGGGCAGGGATGGCATGGAAAACAAAGATCTTCCAAATTTTCCCTTTTCGCCCTCCTGCTTGATTTATTTTTCTCCTTCTAAAGAATGTTATAGCCAAGAACAACTAGGATATCTGCCTGATTGCTTACAAAACCACTTTGTGGCCACCTGGAAATAAAAACCTCTAGTACCTCCCCCCCAACCTGAGACATCCACAGGGAATGAGTGTGTCTATGTGTGTGTGTGCAAGCCTACAGTAACTCTCCAGTTTGTCCAGACTTTAAGGAATAAGGGCCTAACTTGGGCTCACCCCAGATTTTTGACACATGTTAGTGATGAGAAAGCCTTGTTTATCATCTGCACTAGGTGACAGGACATCAGAACTGAACTACCTAGCTTCTGTGCAAGGTATTTTCTCTCCTTTGTAACGTCTATGATAATACCTGCTTCTCAGGTTTTGTGGCATTTTAATTAATTCACATTTTAAAAGTACTTTGAGGTTCTCAGACGCATGTGCTACTTGAATATAAACTACGCTTGTAAGAATTTGTAATTTCTATGTGGTATTTTGATTCCTTTTTTCTCCTTTTTTTTCCCCACTGGAAAATAGTTGTCCCAAAACTAGTTAAACAGTGGCAGAATCTGTGCAACAGCAAAAGGGCCTCTATTTGCTGTCATCTTGTACCTTGCACCTTGTCAGCGACACCTATAAAAAGCTGGTGTAAAATGGCAGCACGCAGCTCTGCTAGTACTTTGCACTCATTTTGCACAGAGTGAACAGACTACACAAGGTGCAAGGCCCAAAGGCCTATGTTTCTGCCCATTTGGGATATGCTCTTTGCATCAAATCTTGAGATTTCTTCCTTTTATTAAAGTAAACCCAAAGGGGTCCCCTAGAGGCATAGCCAATATTCACTCCTTGTGGGCACACAAATCCGGGATTAGCCTGTGGCTGTTCCCAGGGAAAGTGTTCGCTACTGAAGTCTGAGCTAGTGTCAGGCAGGTACTGTAATGGAGAAGGCATGCTCTGCCTGTTTATTCACCTGAAATAGGTGCCTCCAGAATGTATATTTGTGTATCCCCAGAGTTCAAATCTCCATCTCGCTTGTGTCCTAAGATATGCCGTTCATCTGCAACTGGTTTTCTTTCACATTACTATGAATTGTCCTTCAGGTCAGGAGGATCTGACACTGAAACTATTCTCTGCTAATTTCTCTCAGCTAGCACACAGAAACACTGAAGATCTGAGATCTTCCAAATTGCTAGTTCCCTAAAACTATTATATATTTTTTTCAAATGTCACAGTTTCAGTTTCCCTAGGGGAAGCAGAGAGGAAGAAAGGTAGATGAATAATTATTAAAGCTAGGTCTGAAATTATTCCAAGTTTGTGCATCCCCTGCTTTGCAGGAAGATGATGCTGAATTCCTAGCTGCTTCCATAGCTCACTTCTTTGCAAAGGTCCTCTGATGTTAAACTAAAGCAAACCAAAAGCCCATCACCAAAACTCTCCTGAATTCTTATGTTTACACCTGGTTTTAAATCCGAGTCTAGGTTTAAAGAGGATAAAGGAGGTTTGTCCGTGTACAAATTTATCCTTGGATGGCAAAAATAATAATAATTAAAAAGCACTGGAATAAACTCTCATTAATAAATACAGTTTTAAGGTATCATCTGGCTTTTCTGACAGTCTAATGATGAACGATGTGAGATGTAGGTATTACAGATACACAGATGTCTGTCATAAGTAAAAGTAATTATTACTATTATTATTAATATGTCTTACACCTAGACGCTCTGAGATAAGAGTCCTACTCATTGTGCGTGCAGTAGACACATTTCTCAGTTTGCCTCATAAGTAGAGAAGAAAGGCAAATAGACATTACCAAGCAAAAAAAAAAAAAAGGCGAGGCACACAACAGCATCAAGCTTGGGCTTTTCAGAGGACCTTTTTTTTAGAGAAACCTTAAGCATCCTTGAATTTCAAAGGGAGAATGAGAGCTTAACTCTTTTATGCCATTGAAAACCTCAGCATGACAGACTTGTCTGAAGTCATATGGGAAGCCCATGGACAAGGGCAAAACCTGTCCAGAAACAGCAACGAAACCCAAATCTCTAGAATGTTTTTGTGCAGAAATAATGTTTCTTCATACAAATAACTGTGTTTGGGCTCATGTCTAGTTTAGATTAAAGAGCAATAGATAAGCATCTATCCTAGTTACCACCACAACCATGAATTTTAAGGGTTAGTCATCCCCGAGACCTGGAATGGCTCATTCACGTGAGACAGAAATATTTCATTCAGCCTTGCATCCCTAGAAGGCTGACACTCCTGAGCAATGAAGCTCCTTTTTCCTTTCTTTGCTTTCTCGGTGAGTGATCTTGACTGCATTTCCACCAAAACAGAAATGCAATATCTCACAAAGTGGTGCACTGCATGTTTCTGCCAGCATTCATTGGCTGCGCCTCACGTGTAGGGCAAAGGCTTAGCCTCTAAGATTTGTTGGCAGCCTCCTGCTCTTTGTTCTTCAGAATGTGAAAATAGTGTAAATAGCAGCATCTGCAATTGCTCCTGCTGCTCTGTCTGCCAGCCAAGTCAGTTCCCCCTCCCCTCGGAGAGCAGTCCACATGCTGCACGCAGGACTGGACCGGGGAGGAATTATATGCGGTGAGAGTGCAGCCTCAGGAGTGCCGTGAAGAATACGGCCCATCAGACAGGGAGGCAGATAGACTGCCTCCGAGTTCGGCTATTCCCAAATGAAATTTAAAAAAAATCTCTTCCCCACATCATGACCCTTATATATTTTTTTAGGATTTTTGTGACTAAATCTATCTTGCTACCAAAAATGTTTTAAAGAAAGGGAGGAAATAATTCACTTGCTGTTTCTCTTGTGCAAGGAGAGCTCTATTTCAAGAACAACCAACCTTCCTGCCATGATCCTATACCTTCCCGTCCACATTCTTACACTGAACACATCATTATAGTTCAGAGGTTTCAGCTGCTGGGTTCACTCTTTTTCTGTTTATGTAGTGGGTTTAAGCATTTTTAAATGTGTATGTAGAAACTAAGTTTTAGGAATGCTGAAAACTTATTAGCTTTTCTTTTTTTCTTTTTACATGTATTATCTATCTATCTATCTATC
>VZTL01000338.1:7745-24172 GCA_013400535.1 Scopus umbretta
GGGGGGGGGAAGCAGCAAACCATAAAACAAGATGTGATTGAAACTCTTCCAAAAGGAAACAAACAACAACCCAAAACCTAAAAATGGCAGGAACTCTTTTCATGTTGCCTGTCTTTTGCAGTCTTGTTACACCCGGTATTTAAGGTTTATTTCTAGGCCAACCAGTTCTTCTTACTGGCAGTGCCTGAGTTATCGCACACACTCTTGCAGGGTGTGGGTTTTTTTAAACCTACAATTTTAGCAAACCTTTCAAGAATGTTTTACACAGTGATATCAGAGAATCAATTATTCAGGCTGGTTTTGGGTAGATTTTCCCTCCTCCATTTCCTTGGTTATTAAAGAAAACAGCAAATTTTGGATCAGACCTTCAGCTATCCAGTCCAAAATACATTCTTTTTTATTTTAACTGCACTGCATCAAGTTGACATATGACGTGACACGATGTAACATAACATAAAACAACATTACTCTGCATAACACATTAGAAATTAAAAATAAATATTTCCTTTGGATCCCATTGGTACTATCAATTTCACTTGCACATCTCTAAATTATGTTTGTTCCTCTCATGTCTTGCCTATTAGCCACTTGCTTAGGTGAAGAACCAGCCTCCCCCTCCCGATACATTAGTTAATAACATGTATGACATGTCCATGTTCTTGTCCTCTAGAACCGCAGACAAAAAACAATTCTCTCCTTTGAAATCTTCACTGATGCTTAGGCTGATTTTGTTGTTGATAGTTTCCTTGTTTTCATGAGAGTTGTCATTATGTTTAAAGAAAAATTAAAGCCTGAAAAAATGACGTAGAATCTGAGCAGGTAATGAAATGTGTCTTCATATTCATCATGCAGATAATTACATGAGTACATAAGGAAACCAGAAATATGTTAGTATGTTTTAGTAATGATAAAGTCAGATGGTCTCCATATAAAATTTATGGATTTTTTTCCCATTGGTAAAAATTATGTTGGCGATTGTTGTGGTTTAACCCCGANTTAAAAACTATATGGTTCCTGCCGATTTATGGAGAAACAATCTTTTTATGGACTTTGGAAAACAGTTATTGATATCCTCGTTGGTATCAATGAGGAAAATGAGACTCACAGAAGTGCACGTTTTTAGAAAGCACTCTCTTATCTAAGTGTCTTGGTTTTCAGTCTCTGCTTAAAGTGCATCAGGCCTGATTTCCAGAGGTGTTGTTCAAATGCAGTTCATTTTGACTACTAAAGGAGTTGTCAATGTGATGTCCTTGAAAAATTGAAACTTTTGGTCCTTAGTTGCCAGACGTAGTAAAGAGGCAAAATAATGATGCCAAGACTAGTTACTGGCTTAGCTAAAGAATCATGCATGTGGCAAGTTAGGGGTAAAGTACAAATCTCCTAGGTACCAGCTCTGTGATGGCAGTGCACCATGTGGTGAGGGAGACTGAGGTTAGACTTTAGGAAGACCTTACAGTAAGGACAGCTGAACACTGCAACAGGTTGCTGGAGGTGGCTCTGGAGTTGCTGTTACTACTGCTTTTTAAGAGCAGGTTAGATAAACATCTGTCAGGAATAATGTAGGTACAGGTGATTCTGCATTACAGCTGGAGAAGGAAGAGGTAATGTCTCCTGAGGTCCCCTTCATCCCCATTTTCTGTGTCTCCATGTAGGTATCCTTGGGCACTCTAACTACAGCTAGAAAAACACTAGAAACGTTGTAGCTGCTTAGCATAGCACTCTGCCTAGGCTGAAAAACTCTGCTGTGAAAGGTGTATTCAATAGTCAGAGCTGCATTACACTCCACCAGAGGAATTCCCTGCCTCTTCTCCATAAAATCCATGTCTACTTTTTTGTATGTTTGAGTTTGCCTTTTTTTAGCTGCTTTTTCAGGCGAGCCATTGTTAGTTGGATGATTTTTTTTTTTTTNCTTTTTTGTGTGTATTTTTTTTTTTTTTTTTTTTTTTTTCCCAGTGAATAAACTGTATTCCTTGTTACTCTCCCCTCCTTTGTTAGGTTTTGGTTTTTTTTTTCCTTTGATTGACGCTGTTCACAGCTCTCTGATTACTGAGTCAAATTTTGTTACTGCACCAATCCCTCCCCCTAAAACAGGCATCAACTTTCAAAAGGAGCCTCAGCCCATGGGCATCCAGCTGGCAGTAGCAGTGTGCATTTCTCTGCCTTGAGACTCTTTCTTCCAGGAACAGCAACAGTGAGATGTGGTTAGGACCTATTGTTATACCAGAAGGCTGCAATGCAAATAAATTTGCTGCTCTCTTTGATTGCGATGCAATTCAATCAATTGCTGAGTAACTGCAGGGTAACTCAGCATCATTGACATGATTGTGGAAACATTCTGCCTTTGAGCTGCAGCTTCTCCAACCAGCGTATGGCTGCAAACATCAATATGAAATCTCCCTGCATTTGTAATGATGCAAATCATTGGTAGAGATGCCATGCCCTTAGACAGTCATTGCATCATGCGAGTCACGTAGTACTGACTTTTAGGTGGTAGCTTAATAACGACAACTACAAGTCAGTTGTGTATAAACAACATATATGATAGCTTGTAACACTGAATAAAGATGCTGATTCTACAGATAATTTGGGAAAAACCATAAATATCCCTAGTTTATAAATGTACAATATTTTTGTGTGTCTGTGTAAAATAAGGACAGAACCAGGTCCTCCTGAAGTGGTCTGATGGCTTTTAATTTCAGGGTATCACCCCTGCCTAACTGGGGACATTAAAATTAACCTCAAAAATATACATGTGATGTTTTGAATTCTGCTTCTGTTAGTGGATTAGGCTTTGCTCCCACAACACAGTTTAAGGGTCAGAGCTCATCTCAGGGGAATTTAACTGTCTGAGAGGAATGCCTGTAGTCTCACATATTTGTTTGTGCTCCCAGAACTGGCAGCAGAGAGTCAGGCTCCTCCAGAGAGTAATTCCCCACGTATTAAAAGAGATGTCTAAAACTGGTGAGATGAAAGACTTTCTAGTTTTGTCTGTTTCTTTCTGTCACTGAGAGGGAGATTGGATGAATTGCTTAGACAGACATTCATGTTTTGAAAGCTGAAGCTAGGTGGGAAGGCTCCCATCATACGCCTCCAGGGACATGTAGGCTCTGCAGGCCCAGAGCTCTGCCTGCTCTGATATCATGAGTGGGGCTTGTATTTTCTGGAAATTAAATAATTTGAAAAATTTCACAGGCATTGTAATAACCTAAATTGTTCAGGTGGTACATTATGTTTAAGGGACAAACATGTAGGTTTGTAGATGTGTCTTTGGTTCCTAGCCTCAGTTTAGCCTTCCTTCACTGCCCGAAGGATCAATTGGCCTTTGGTTCCCGTCCACTTTGTGAAAGATTAGTACTAAAGCCATGAAGCTTCTGTTTTTCAAAAATATATATTCCTAGTAGGCATTAGCCAAATCAGCCCTGTAGGCCAGATAGATTAGGTGAGAGCAGCATCCTCTAAGTTTTTCTCAACTGCTTTTTTCAAACTTTGATTGATCCTGATATGGCGCTTTTGTTTCTCACTCACCTGCAGAGCCTGGAGTTTGCACTGTTTTTGGAGACCCTCACTACAACACATTTGACGGACGGACATTTAACTTTCAGGGAACATGTCAGTACGTTTTGACGAAAGACTGCTCCTCCTCTGCCTCGCCCTTTCAGGTGCTGGTAAAAAACGATGCCCGTCGGACCCGTTCTTTCTCCTGGACAAAGTCAGTGGACCTTGTGTTGGGCAGAAGCACTATCAGCCTCCAGCAGCACCTCACAGTGAAGTGGAATGGGACCCGCATCTCACTACCTTGCGAGACACCACAATTTCAGATCGATTTGGATGGTTATTTGCTGAAAGTGACAACCAAAGCAGGTAGGGCGTGTGTATGTGTGTGTGCGCACGTCTTCTCCCTGAAGAACTTCTCAAGTGTGATGTGAACAGTCGTCAGTAAAAAAGCATGATAGCGGTAATCAATGTAGTTATAGCTCTTCAGAGAACCCAAAGGGCTTTCAAAATACCTGCAACCCACAAGCAGACAGAGATCCCAGCTATTAGTTTGAAGTCTTTGCAGAACATTTGCTAAACTATGTTTCATTCTGTAGCTGATAATTAACTGCCTGCATAGATGAATGTGCTGTGATTTTAACTACCAGTAATTTAAGAGCGGCTTATGCAGGGTCATCGTTTGATACTTATAGATAAGAACAGAGAGGAGATCGGTTCTTAAACATTCATTTTTTTTCCCAGCTGCAGCAAAATACCTTACAGTCTAAGTAAGCAATTATATAAAATCATAGTTACTAATGGCTGAAATGAGTTTCTGTTGTCAAATTATAGAAACATTTCACTGGGGCTACCCAGCAAAATGGAGGTTCTGGCTTGGAAACCAAGACATAATTTGCTGTTCAGTGGCATCTTGTTGGGCTTGCTTTGTGCTTGAGTAAGTGTTTGTCTGTGAGGAACACGTTGTTCACAGCACCAGAAGTAAAATGAAATCAGAAACTTCAGAGAATCTGGTACCTTATTTGTAGAAACAGGGAAGGAAGATAGCAGACTTTCAGGTCTTTTGAGTCCTAGAAAATACATTAATTGTCAAAATCTTAAACCAGAGGACTTACATTTATTTTGATAAACTGTTCTGAAACTACAGTATCCTTGCATAGATAAATACTGAGGGGAAGTCTAAAACTTTCTCATTAGCATGTGTTAGGTACTACTGTAGTCCTGAGAGATTTCACTTACACAGTGAAGTACTGTTTCAGTGAGAATACTATTTACTGTTAATTCAATTAAATGCCATGTGAAAGCAGTGAAACCAATCTTTCTTATGGAGTGATATGGTCACAGGCGTGACACATAGTCATACTCATTATCTAGCATCATTTTTTTCAAGGGGGACACTAGCACCCACTGTTGAGCTGAGAATTTAGACACCTGTTCATATAGCCCCTGGAAATGTAAGTCTGCACAATGTGGATCCCAGCTCTGGGCTCATTCCTCAAAGTGGCAATGCAGATTTTTGTGGCTGTCTGTAAAGTGCACACAAGTTGACCATTATTCACAACTTCTAATTAAAAGCATCTTGAGGGTTTCTCTTTGCAGCCAGCTGAACACTAAGAATTCTGGCGATGTGGATTTCATTAGCCAACCACAGGCCAAGGAAAGATTTTCAACTGAAGATGAATGACAGCTAATCCTGCTGCTATTCCATTTGTCCCTGGTGCAAGCCTAATAAATGACTACACACATCCTTGTCCATGTGTTGGCAGAGGGAGTGCAAACATGGCATATGACAACATACCAAACAGTGTGTAATCACTGCAAATTATAGCCTAAATAATTCCTCCCCTTAACGGAACAGGATCAGGTTTCTCTCGCTGAACACAGCATGATGGGCCAAGTCCTCCTTTCCTCAGCACATAAGGCCTGGAAAGCAGCATGGCTCCATTTTGCTGGGAGAGGACAAGCAGCAGAGAGGCTGTAGAGAGGAGGAATGTGCTGAGTAGAAGTGGTGTAAAAACAAACGTTTTGTTCCACAGGAAATTCTGAGTGCTGGGGGAAAAAAATGGGGAATTTTCTCTGTTTCAGAATGAAACAGGGATTTTTTGAAAAATATAAACTTTCCCAGTGTAGAGTGAAAAAAGAGGGGGATGGAGGAAATAATGAAAAATAAGCAAAACACTGCACTAGAAGCAGAATTCAAAGTAATATTGGGCTGGGAAGCTCAGGGTCTGGTGCTTACAGCTCAGCCAGCATTCCTACGGCTTTTGGTTTTCCTTTTGCAGAGCTGGGAGCTGAGCCCTGGGTAAAACAGGGGAGCCCAAAGCTTCAGGAAGCCTTGTGGTCCCTGACTACAGGGCAATCTGCATGGCAGGGCTGTCCTGGAGTTGCATACCCTGAGAGTCCAGGCTTCCAGACAGCCCACCAGGCAAGGTGGCAGGAAACCAGCTTGGAGACTCGCCTGTGCTGTGTTGGAAGTTCATAGAATCCGATATGTCTCCCTGAAGCATTTCAGTTCTGATGAATTGGCATTTTCCAGTGAAAACCTGTTTTGTTGCTAAATTCCTCACCAGCTGTAGCCCTGGATGCCATGCAGCAGCAATTCTGGCACCCTGCACTTGCAGGTACTTTGTCATGGGTGTGGTTGGGTTGGTGTTGAGTCCTTGTCTAAAATTTGTGTGTTAAAAAGACAAGAGAGCAGAGGGGCACAGGACTGGTGTTACTTATCTGTCCTTCTAGCATAGGAGCATTTTTTGTTGTTTTTGTTGTTTCTGTGCTCATCTTTTGCACAAAGTCACTTTGCTGAGGTTTTCTGTACCACTTTGGCACTAAATCTTTAGGGAAGAGTGGTCTGCCAGTTCCTGAGGTTGCCTTCACCATGAAAAGTCATGCAGAACAACTGATGGGAGTTCCCAGCATGGAGAACTCAGTGTGTGATGTGCATAAATCCAGAAGGATTTTTTTTTAAATGCAGTAGAGCACGTAGTGTGCCAAGTTAAGAAATCAAGTAACAAGTTGATTAAGCAACCTTCAAAGAAAGGTGAAAATTGGAAAACCCTAAAAAAGTAACTCAGAGCATATTCCTTTTCTTCACATCCCCACAAGGGACAGATGCTGCATCCTTTGGCTTCACATCTCTTGGATTCTGATCCTTGTCCAAGTGAATGGGAAACTCATCCATTTTGGGGGGGAAGGAAAGGGGAATATAGGCACCAAGAAACTCTTCCAAACAATTTCTGTCTGCCAAGGAGACCATTTCAAACATCGGTCTGTAGCATAATCCCATCTGTCACGGCTCTTGTTGGTTTACAGAAACCAACTGAATTTTCTGCTTGCGAACAAACAAAAAGGCACACACTGCGCAGTGCGATCAGGCTCTGACAAAAATTAGCATGCATGTAGGAGTAAATACCCTGCCTCGTTACCCCAAAAGGGAATAAGCTCTGTTATGGACAGAAACCTTTAGGCTGTTCATCAGCGCTAGAAATTACCCTTCCAGCTGAGCAACTACAGCAGAATATAGCGTAATTAAACAATACCCAGCTAGAGGAAAGTACATCCTTTTGTGGTAGTTAAACTGTGAGTCTCTTGAATCAAATCCCGTAATCAAAGCAGGACTCTCGAGATTTAAAAATGTGCATTTTTATATGCTGAGATGAAAAGTCTTAATTTTATGTTATTCTTGTCTGCATACCTAAAGTTCACAGAGCAGCATGTAACAAGTAGATTAATTTAACACTCAAAAAGGGCACACAAGTATTCAGGATCATTTTAGAGTTAACCTTTCCTAATGAATGTGAGTGGTTTCACTGAAAGTCAGTAAGTCTTGGCTTGAGGAAAAAAGTTGTAAAAGGAAAATTAAGACAGAATCATAAGCCAGTCTTTTCTGACTCCACTTAATGTCAGCAGCTTCTGAGGGAGCTCATTTGGGGAAGAAGTTGAACACCGCCTTAAAAACTGGAGTTATTTTCTGAAAAGAACTGTCTGAGAATTTGGATCTTGATGCTTCAAGCTTTGAGAAAGTTTATATGCTTCTCAAGTCTGAAGAAATCTTAGTTTATAAGTTAATGGCAAAGTTTTTCTAAGTGCCAGCACGGCAGTATTAATCTGGTGTCTGCAAATCAAGCTGTGTTTTGTTTTGTTCAGCATTGTCAGAAGCAAAGACAGCTGGAATTTGAATTTGTCCAGCAATGATAATGTATGAAGCAGCTTAAAAGGCAGCTTTCCCCCTTGCCACTGTGCTGGCCTCATTAGTAATTGTAGTCTTGCACAGTTTCTCAGTTGGCTGGGTGTAAAGTGCCTTTGGAGGAGGACACAGTGGCCCTATCCATGCTGGGTTTATTAGATAATTTGAAACTGCTTTCAGGCATAGTCAGCTCAGGATGTTTTTGTGCTATCATTGCTAACATATATTGATAAGAAAACACGATGCAATAGACTGTAGTGACTGATGATGCAGAATTATCTGCACAACCTTGCTGGGTAAATCGTTCCCCAAACTCTTGGTGACACAGTGTAAACCACACAAATGCCAGGACAGTACATACCGATGGCAAAGCACCCCTTCTATAGCCATAATTGCTGTTTGAGCCTCACCCTGATTCTCTGCAGCACGGGTAGGAATTGTCACAGGAGACAATGGGATGTGTTGCTAAAGGAAGGGTTCCAGCTTTGAACTGAGTCACTGGTATGTTAATTACTTACATGAGGATAGGGCAGGATTTGGATCACATAGTGACAAGCACTGATTTATAAGAGGAAAGGGTGGTGCTAAGCCAGCCCACACAGCAAATGTAGAAAGCTGGAGCGAAGCCCTGGTCCTGCACCGTGGAGTGATGCTGGTTGGTATTCTTGGCCAGGCAGGGGGAAGAGGGTAAAAGCTGGATTATCCTGTTTAAAAGCAGGTTCCTGTGTTTATCTTTAACTAGCCACTGCACACGGGTACTTCATGGGAATAAATTAATGTCAGCAAAATTATTTGTGATCTTCAGATGCAGGGTTACTGCAGAAATGTGAAGTAGTAGCATTCATCAAACATTGGAAATAATTAAAAGAAAGGCCATTTTTTGGGAAGAAGTTAAGCAGCAGTGATTCTTGGTGTTGTTTTTATCCCATATGATATCAAAATTGCTTTCCCGTATGAGACACATAGTTACTCCTCCAAGAATGGAATTAATTTAATTTACAATCACCCAGGTGAAAACTAGAAGTTTAGGCTTCACCTGATCTCTAGGCCCTCTAGCATATCACTGGAAACAGAAAGGCATTCAGAAGGTAGTTTATTCCCTCTGCCTTAGACACCCATGTTGCGACCCAGAGCTGCCTATTTCTCTCCATCAGAGGGCCCGGACAGCTGACTTAAGCTAGACACCTAGCGTTTAGATGGGTACAGACAAGACAAAATGGATTTCACCTACAGAAAGAAATTTTGATTTTGATGTACCAGAAGTGCAAAACCTTACTGTAAAACAGGTTGTAGCAGAGCACTTACATCCCAGCCACTAGATGAAGGTTAAGTGTTTAACCATCATTCCGCAGTGTTGCTGATTTATGAAGACAGCTTCAAAAGGTTGGTTATTAACATCTTTTGAATGAACAGTTTGAATCCAGTTCAGAATGCCTTCTTCCAACAGTTTTGCTCATCTGACATATCTTTGTGATCATCTTTCTAACTCTCTTTACACACACAAAATAAGGTACTTGCATCGGAACAGTTGTATTCATCCAAATGAGTGTTCACTGTCAGCTTTGCAGGCAAGAAAAGGATGTTTTCCATAAGGTGGACACTGGTGGAGTCTCATGGGGCATGGACACCTTTGTGTGCCCATGGCCGGTGCAATGGGTGACAATGGCTGAACTTCTGGGCCCCCTGCAAAATCAGCTAGAAATTTGCCCTAGCAAAGGCAATTTGCAGAATTTTGCAAGAGTGCTCTTTTGATGCGGAGAGTAGTTCTGTCTTGGCTCCAGATTTTTTAGGATAACCTGATTCATTATCAAGGAGGAACAAAAATAAACAGACAGGCATGAGTGTATTGGACTTGACTGTGATTTAAGAAACACTACACTTGCCAGGGGCACTTACTGGGAGGTATATAGAAATGTAACAAATTATCAGAAGGAAGCCAATGGCTTTGTTTAGGTTCCCATGAACACTGTTACACAAACATCAAGCACAGATTGTTATCCTCAATTTCTTCTTCTTCTCTTTTTTTTTTTTTTTGGGGTTCTTTTTTTTTTGTGTGTGTGTGTGTGTTTTTGTCTCATGTCTCTATTAGGCTTGGAAATCTCATGGGATGGAGACAGTTTTGTGGAAGTCATGGCTGCGCCGCATCTGAAAGGCAAACTCTGTGGTCTGTGTGGCAATTACAATGGGCACAAGCGAGATGACCTGATTGGGGGGGATGGGAATTTTAAGTTTGATGTGGACGACTTTGCCGAATCCTGGCGCGTGGAGTCCAACGAGTTCTGCAGCCGCCCACAGAGAAAACCTGTTCCTGAGCTCTGTCATGGGACAGTCAGGGTGAAACTCCGAGCTCACCGGGAATGCCAGAAACTCAAAGCATGGGAATTTCAGAGCTGTCATTCAACGGTGGATTATACCACATTTTACCGGTAAGTGTGGCTTGCTGTGGAGGGAGATAGCAAGTTACTGTGTGAGGAGAAAAACCACACAGTTGGCCCAATTTCAGTAATGTCTGAGCACATGCTTTGAGCTGCTTTTGCTAAGAATTAATATACAGGCTTAGAGTTACATTATGATGAGCCTTTCTGAGTCAGGAATCAGAAGAAGATGGTCCTGAGCTAATAAAGACCCGAGCAGTCAACAGCGAGAAAGACAAGCAGGTTTGTGATCAATCACCTAGAGAAAAAGTACTTTTGGAAACTGAGGAGAGAGGGGGAAGAGACTTTAAAACATTTTGGTAAGCTCTTTCTGATTTCATAGTCAGCTGTAAAGTTGAGGCTGATTTTAATTGTTATTGCTTGTGGTCCAGAGAAGTATGTCTTCCCAGAAGGATTTTGAAAATGACTTTATGAGAGCAGGGGTATTAAATATTACTAGGGCCTCTTGGATAGTGGAGTTTGTGAGTTAGGAGTCTGAAAGGAGAGTGTTAACAAAAAGTTCCATGCATGCCCATCCTGCCCAGGGAGCAAAGGACAACAGGCAAGGATCTAGAAGCCTTGTCTCAGCGAATTATTTAACATTTTTTATCTTTAAAATGCTTCCAGTCTAAACCACAGAGACATAATTTCTGTTCTTTAATTGGCATGAGTTTATTTGCCCCTCACTCAGTAAATAAAATTGGCTTTTCTTTTGATTGCCTGACATAAAAGATAAAAGCAAGCCGAGTCACAGTTGTATGATGGCGGATGGAGCTGCCTGATCTCTGCGCTCCCAGCTTTCCCCACTCACGCACATCTGCTGAACTATTGGGCTTATTAGGAAAAGCTTTCTGAAATGACTCCATTTCCCTTATGAATTGCCTTTCCTCTTCTTTTATAATGAGACAGAAAGACTTTTATCTAGCCTAGCAGAATACGTCTGGGACTGGGAATTGCTAGAAGACACACAGCTTGGCTTGTAGTCTATGTGCCTCTGCATTTAGTTTGCTATAGTGTATCCCTGTGCTAGGAGCCTGGCAAAGAGTGAAGATTACATTGTATGCAGGTTATAATACTTTATCTTTTCCAATGGCTGGAGGCACAGCAGAGAGTATTAGAGATGATAACATACATACACTCACAAGATCTGTTGAATGCATTTCAGCAACATTCCCATCTCACTTCCATCGTCCTCTAAAGGTAAGTGATGACAATGCAAATGGAAAACAGGCACAGAGAGATTTGTTTCATTTTGCAGTGGATTTTTTGTCCCTTTTTAAAAGTAGCTTGTGATTAATTTAGTGCAATACACTTCCTGACACCACAATGGGAAATGATTTATATTTTGGCTACAGAAGCCAGAAAAAAAATCTCTACATGCTTGCACACAAGAATTACCATAGAGCATTTCTGTTCCTTAAGATTATGTCTTCTGGAAAGACAATGAAATCAAGCAAGTATTTAATCTGATTATGTCGTTTTGAAGAAAAGTTTCCCTAAGGAAACTTTATGTTGAAATGACCATCATATTCTGTCAGAAGTAGCTGTTCATTTGCTCCCATTTAGATGTTGTCAGCTGTTAGACTGCTCAGGTTCCAATACAGGAATCAAATATAAAATGTAAATTAAAATTAAATAATGGCATTTAGTAGAAGGCTACTTCTTGTTAAAAACAAAGTTATAGCAAGCAATTTATTCAATGACCATGGCCATTTTTCACACTAGGAAATTCCCACAAGGAGGTAATGATTATGGGACATACATTCAAGAAAGTTCTGGGAACCTTTCTAACATAAATCTTTGCATATATAAATATGCACGTGTGTGTGTATGTATATATAAGTATGAATATGAGTAATTAAGAGATTTGTATTTTTCATGATTTTTTTTCAAAGAACCCATTGCTGGTGATGTACTTTTGCAAAAAATTTAAATTATGATTAAAAGAAATTTAAATTAACATTTACAGATTTTTACTGAGGTCTTTTACAAAAGCATATTTAGTCAGTGTTTTCTAATTTCAGGCTAGGTTTAACTAAATTTTTTTCCAGTTCTGCTTTTCTGACTATGAACAAGCTCCTAGCAGTAAGAGAAGTGAAGCAGAATGGTAGGGTCAGGTTCTTTAATTTTTCTATTCATCTCCTCTTTGAATTGAACAGCTTCTCAGTTTTCACCCTCCAACATTACATATTATGGAATTTTTCCATTTGAAATACTGCATTCTCAAGAGTTAACCTTTCTTGGTCATTCTTGCCTGTATTATCAACATTGCCTCATTTTCATTATGCTGCTCTGGTGACCTGCTGTTAATAAGAATTCTCAGAAATAGAAATAAACTCAGCAGGAACATTATGAATTAGGGTGTGTTTTCTCCAAATACCAAAAAAGGCAGTGAACAATGCATTGCAAACATTTGTCTGACATTGTGTTACTGAGGAGATTTCTGTGAAGACGTCTCAAATTCATTTTAAGTCTCAATCTTTTTACAGCTGTAGTTTCTCCTTTTGTTAGCCATCCAAAAAATATATACAGCAAGATTGTCATGATTGTTAGGTGAAAAGAGTATGGTTAATGTTTTAAACATAGAGATCTACGTGCATGGTTGTGGGGTGAAGAACAGCTAACTCCTGATCTTGACCTTGATAGATCTGTAACACCTTAGGAGAAATGGTTGTACACCTTGCCCTTAGCCTTTTTTTTTTGATGTTGTGACTTTGGTGACTTGTGATTTTCTGTAAAGCACATGATAGAAGAAAGCACAATATAAGCATACAAGAATGGATTTTGAAATAGTCCAGACTGCAAACTAACAATTTTAGCATCTAATTTTATACCACTCTTTTAATTCTTTGTTTGTAACTAGACACGTTTCATGGGCTTTTAATTGTGGTTTGTTTTGTTTAGTTTTGGGTTGGTATTTTTTGTTTGTCTTTAATGCATTGCTAGTTGTTCAGTACTCATGTGTAATACTCTAAAAATAACTCTTAGGGTTGAACTTTATGGAGGCAAGTTCATTAAGCAGGGAAACCATTCTGGATTTCCAGATTTTGATAAACTTTGGGTGAAGAAGAGATCAGCGGTGACAGTCATTACCATTGCCACTTGTCTATTTTGATATTTTAATATGGCTGAGCATCCTTGATTAGTTCTTGCCAAAAAAAAAGTTAACAAAGTTACTCAGTAGCAGATTTTTAGAGGGGATACTTTGACCGTGTATGCAATAAAGCTTGCATTCAGACTCCTGAAACTGCTTTTGAGTACAAGCAGCACTAAAAATAGGTGATACCATCTGAATTTCTTATGCCTCTGTTACCAGAAAAAGCGCTGTCACATTATCAAGAAACATTATGGTACTATTTAAGCTCTTGGATGAGGATTTGAGGAGCTTAGGGGACTTGAGGAAGAAGAAGAGGACTTTCTGTGCTCACAAAGCCCTACTCCATGGCTGGTCTCATTGTGTCTCTTCAAGCTGTGCTGGAGCAGGGGTCTGGAGGTGACTCCAGTCCTGGTAAGGCCAGGGAGCAACATGACATGGGGGGCAGGTCCCCAGTGTGCCTCCATACCTGCTTTGCTCAGCCATGTTGACACCTCTTGGGAGCCTTCTTGGGAGGGAGAGGAGCAGGCAGCCCCAAACAAGAGTGCAGGGACCACAGTGAGAGGCACAGCAATGCTGCTCGATATAGGGACAAGGTGGGCTGCAGGAGACACCATAAAGGAAGGCACAGGGCTAATATTTCTAGTAACACCTGCCCTCATTAGCATCCATGGCTTTCACCAACAGGTTTGGAACGTGACGTCAACATGATATCATGTTATCACCCATCTCTAATACACCTACGCAGCCGCTGAGTTCATAAATGTTATACATTGCTCAAGACTCTCACTACTGTCATAACTTTGGAAAAACATTTCAGTGTCTTGTTTTTGCCATGTAGTAGATTTCCCCATTTGAGATTGGAAAATTTGTGCTCCTAACTCTTGAGACAAGTCTTTTTATTTTTATTACTCTTCCTGTTATTATTATTATATATTTTTGTTATTGTTGCTATTATTATCATTATTACTATGTTTTTATCAGAGGTATGTTTTTCTCTCAAATACTTGAATTTAATCATATTCAGTATTTTATGCAAGCAGTAATTAATAGAGTAATAGCCCTATTTGATTCTGTTAATCAAAGAAATTCAGGAACTACAGATCTACTTTATTGCAATTCTTGTCTTAAATGTTCCTTGTGACTGTGCTGACATTATTCCACCTTAGCTCTCAGTTAATCAGTTAATGAGTTTCTATTTCAGTTAACCAATTAACTTTATGCATCTAAGTGCTGCAGCCTTGCAGTTTTTTCTAAAAATTTCCACTTAACTAGAGAAAATATTATTGTTTAGAGGAAAAATTGCAATGTTGTATAGTCCATCAGCTCTCTGTTATTAAGTTTGACATGCCATGAATGGCTGCAGAGAGCATGTGAGCTGTAGCATTGCTAAGTTAATTATGAGCTCTATTTAAAAGATGGGGACCAAGGGTTTGTGGCTTTGAAGCAGAAGGTTTGAAGGTTTTTTCCCCTATTAACAATGATGTCCTACAGCTGTAAAATTCATGTGGTTATGCCCCTATGTTCACTCAGCAGGACAGTGCAAAAGAAATGTGGGCTGAAGAACGACTTCAGAAAAGCCTGTTTCACATGTTAAAGGGGTGGGTGGAACTGGGATCTCTGGAGCCCTCTGTTTGTTGCCAAGGGTGCTTATTGCAAAATTCTCCCCACGAGGTTTTCTGGTTCTGGCTGTGCATGTGGGCACAGCAGTTGCCTGCACTGCTCCAGCTGAGGCCGGGCTGCTCCAGAGCTCCTCTGTGGTGTAACTGAAGGGTGGCTGTAGCTCTGACTGCTCACCAGGGTGACTCCTGTCCTGGCTCCTGCTCCTGCACCAGCCTCCACCTCTGTCTTTCCACCCACCCCAGGGCAGAGCTGGCCCATTCCCCGCTTCAAGACAAGCCAGTGGTGTTGGCTCGAGAAAAGGACTGATGGCATGAAGCCATGGCTGGTCCCCTCGCAGACCCAGCACAGAGCGGAGGCTGTTGCTCCCACTCGCCCTTGTGCTAAGGTAGGGATGTTTCTGCGCCTGTCAGACTGCCTGCCCGAAGCTGGCCCTGAGTCTGGGTACTAGCAGCAGTGTAACCACAACAGAGAGGACCTCAGGATGAAACAATTTACTCAGCTTCTTGGGCAAACTGTCACTAAGCAGCTGTATGACCCAGGGAGCTTCTGGTTAGAAAGGAATTTAAAAATATTTGAAATAATAATTATATTTTTTTAAGCAAATCTGCACCAGGACTTGAGTTTCCTATGAGCTAGATGCTCCACTTCCCAGTCTGCTCTGTTCAGCATCTTTGAGTCTTTCATCCATTTGAAGTTACCGTTGGAGCTTGAGTTGCTTGCACTAAGTGCTTAATAATTCAGGTTTTCTGTACAGAAATACTCTGCTTTATATCATTGTACTTATACAAGGTGATCCTTTGCAGATCTGTATTGGAGAAATGTGCAAAGGACTAAACCTAAATGTGCAGGCACTGGGAGAGCCGGTGTTGCCAACCCTTACAAGAGCTGTGGTGCTTGGAAACACATTCTCCATGCGTATCTGGCCAGGGTGCCTGCTGCATTTACTTTGTGCCCCTATATGCATCGACATTATTCCCCAAACCACTTCCAAGTGTCAGCCTGTGCATCGTCATAAGGCTGTGATGAACTCACTGACAACATACAGGTAAGAGGCACCGTGACTTACGCTGCTGGTGACTGACAATGCTAACAAAAGGGAGAAAATGGACTTTGTAGTATCTGATGCACTTTGGGATTTCTAACAGCAAGCATCAAACTTTGCTACCTATATGCTGATGGTAAGGAGTACTGCAAAAGCGCCACATATATAGAAGTCTATAGATCCCCACTGTTTTAAGCTTTCTCCTTGAAGTATTTTTCATCTGATGTAGCCAAAAATGAGTGCAAGCTGCCAGAAAAATACTGTTTAGATTTAAGGATTAGAAGTTTTGATTTAGACAAACGGGTTGAGTGGTCAGAAAAGATAAATCTGAAGCCAAGCTGAGCTCAATTATCTGCAGATCATGATTCCTCTTCATCTTTCCCCACAGCCCTGCCCCTGGTGGGGTATTTTTCACGTAACCAAGCTCCATCCACTTGTGTCTGTTTAGAAAAGTACCTCAGGAATTTGGAGCTAGAAAACATTCTTCTCTTTGTATCAGTGGTTATTACAGCTGTAAAACATTGAAGCAGTGCCAGAGGATTCACAGATGTCTCCTTTCCTGTTGAGGTATTGGGAGTG
>VZTL01000338.1:24207-58723 GCA_013400535.1 Scopus umbretta
GGGGGGGGATGAGGGTGGAGAGGGCTCCAAAATCTGACAAGACCATGGTGTTGGACAGACACCATTCACCTGGGACTGTCCATGGCTTGCTTCCAGCCGAGAAGCGCATGCTTCTCCGATGACCCACTTTGTGCTTCCCTATATGGAAAGTTAATGATTTTTTTTTTTAACAAGGAAGGATTTTTTTATAGGAAAACCAGATGAAGGAGCATACTACTCTGTGATTAAAACCCAGGGAAGTTTTCTTTCCTTCAAAGGATGTCATGTCTGGAATGAGTTTGTTTTCCTTACCTAATTACACGATCACGACCCTACCTGATGCTGTCCTTTTACACTGAATGAGATGTTATTTCCTACTGGTTGCAAACGCAATATGAGACTTCTCTCTTTTCCAGGAAAGAACTCAATTTGTGATTATCATGCATGCAGGTATATAGAGACTTATTACAACAACCTGCTTCTGCCTAGTAAAACTTCATTTCTTTCTGGTTTATTACCTGGCTCAATGAAATTCAAGTCAGGTGTTTCATAACCAAATACTGTCTTCCTCATTGCCCAGTGTCTGACAGATGTGAGACTCTGCATGTGAAAATGTAAGGTCAGTTTGAGACAAAAATGATCCTGAAGGATGGTAGGAACTACGGGAAGGGAGAAGAGGGGGAGACATCTAACAGAAAAGCAGGGTCCCATAAATGCTCTTCTCATTTGTCAATATGGACTGCATTCTCAGAACTTTTTCCCAGATTACCTTTAACAGAGTTTTGGTAGGGTGGCTTTGTTTGGTTTTCTACAGTGCCTTGGAGTCATGGGATAAAAACCTGATTCACTGAGGTCAATGGGAATTTTGATATATTTGGGTGGCAGGTTTTCATCACTGTGACTGTTCCTGTCACATGCAGGTTTATTACACTAATCTCTTGCATCAGTTAGTAATCCTTGGTTAGCCTGCCCACCATTTGCTGCACCACAGACAATTGTGGTTCAGAGACAGTGCGTCCAGTCTTTACTGGGGTAGACAAAGTGAAATGCATTCAGATTGAGGCTCCCAGATCCTGTCTGTTTGCCACTTTTTTCCTAGGAGAAGTCTAAGTGGTGGCTTTCAAAGACATAAGATCTAATTTGTCTGACCACAGGCAACTGAGAGATCCTTTCTGTGTTTTGCTAACTTGAGTTCACTTATGGTTTGTTCTTCTTGGCTGGAAGAAGTTTGTAGAAAAAGCCTGCAGTGCTAGGTCTGCTGTCCCTCACATTTTTCAAAGCTTCTCTGATAAGCTTTTAAATGTGCCCTAGGCACAACTTATTTAATATAGAGCTCCCCATCTCCTTAATAAAGCTGCAATCTTAAAACGCCACTATTTCACAGTAAGTGTAAGTGTGCCCTAGGACTATCATGGCAAAATACAAGCACATCCCTGTTGCATACACTAATAAATATTTTTAGAAAGGGCCCTTTCACATTCTGGAAAACATCCCTGATGTTTCAGTAATATAATACAATGCATGATTTTTAAAAATGAGAGAAAAGCAGGTGTGGAGAGGAACTGGTAGAAAAGCAGAGTGATATCTTCCCTTGTGGAAATGTTTTAAAAGAAGCCACCTGCCATTTGGTGCAACTTGATCCATTGCCAAAGCAAAAATACTTCCTACAC
The DNA here is from genome assembly GCA_013400535.1 of Scopus umbretta. Lineage (NCBI taxonomy): Eukaryota > Metazoa > Chordata > Aves > Pelecaniformes > Scopidae > Scopus > Scopus umbretta. The sequence goes on from VZTL01000338.1 coordinate 25,857, forward strand.
TGAGGTATTCTTTTTAGCTGTGAAAATAAATCCCGTTTTTCGGAGAGATGCTATTCAGAAAAGTTGTAAGCATCATCAGTGGAAACCACCCTATGTCTCTGTCAGGTACCACAGAGTTTTAACTACTGCTGCTACAAAATCCAAGACCTCTGTTCGATCTCATTTTAATTAACCTCTAAGACGTGTTCACAGCAGGGCTTTCTTTGCTAGTTTGTTTTAATTTAATTTTAGATTTTTATGTTTTATTGCAGTATTGATTTTAAATAAAACCCAGAGAAGCTTAGCTGATGGTAATGTGTCTATTTCCATGAATAAATAATTCAAGAAACTAACCCATCGGATCTCATATTCTGCCTTGGGCAGAGGCTAATAAGTGTTGCAAGGAAGAGGAAACCCACCCGTACTGTAGCTGGCCAACTGTGCCATGTCATATATGGTGGAGAAATCCCTTTCAGGCCCCTGAGATGATCAGTTTACATCTCATAGCATGAAATTTTAATTACCTTTCCTTTAACATGCATAACTGCAAAGCTACTATATTTCAGCTCCTATTTTAAGCCACCTGCAGTATATCCTGCCTAATTAGACACACAGCAAAGATGAACGAGGGTGTTTATAAGCAGGCAAATGAGACGAATTTGTGGGAAATGTTTTAAAAATAAGCTTAACCTAATCCTCCTGTTATTCTTATGAGTTCATTTATGCTTCTGGCAGGATAACCAGACAAAGCAGGACGTGAGCTGTGACCAGCACAAAAAACTTTTCTGTAGAAAGTCTGCCTTAGGAAGGTTTTGACAGCTCTGAGTGGCTTATTGAGCTTTCTCTCACTGTCTTGCTGACTTGCCACATGTGAGGGGTCCATTCTGGAGACTTTATATGGGTTAGATTTAGCTGAAAGCTTCCTTGTGGGTGTTTTCAATAGCTGAAGGTTTTTCCTTCAGTTTTGCTGTTGTTTCCTAAATCTCACAGGGCATCCAGAATTCTGGGGTGTTCCCAGTCTTCAAGATCTCTGGGGACGTTTGCGTTATGTCGGCTTTTTAGTAGCTGGCTGTGGTATAAAGTAGCAATCCAGGGTAAAGGCAAATCTGCTCCTCTCCTGTCAGTCCTCATTGGGGCTCACTGTATCAATAGGCATCTGAGCGTCCCATACTCCACACTTGCTCTTTCAACTGTGTAAAGTGCTAGTGTGTAAAGCAATTAACTTCTGTTAATTACTCAAGCTTCGTTTTTCCTTCAGTCTTCACAGCATACAAGGAATCATCACCTCACATTACTGATGATTTACACAGCCTCGCAAACAAGTGCAGCACAAGCCATTTTGGGAGGCCTCTCCTGCTGCTGTTCAACCTGAAAAATGTTCACTCCCTGTGCAGCAAAGAATGAAGAACAAGAGCAGATCAAGTACCAGGCACCAGCAGCGTGAAGAGAGGCAGGCACAGCCCTTATTTAACTGCGAGCACATGGGTCCTACAAAGCCGTACGCGGCAAAGCCAGTGCTGATGAAGGCTTGGGGCATGACAGTAAAGGCTCGTGACCCCGCCCATGGCAAACCTTGTCACCTTAGGATTATTGTACCCTAGGGCGTTGCAACACCGGAGCAAAAGAGCAGACTTGGGAAGTAAGGCAAGAATGGGTGGAGGTACTTGTGCTTATACAGGAATATGTATTTATCCATCTCAAATATTTACCATCAAAATAATTAAACTTGGGTAAGGTATGTGGCACAGACTGGATGCACAGGTATGTGTGTCAGGTTCACCCACCCTTTAAACTGTTGAGATGCCACTTACAAACACATGTGTGTGGCTCTGCTCTCATAATTAACTCTGTGACAGGTGGATTCGTCAGAGCAGGCATAGACTTACGCTAACGTGGTATGTCTCAAGACTGGAGATTGCCAGTGCCAACCTGGAGCAGGTGTAGAACCAAAATACCACTGGATCCAAAATACACCATAAACAGTCCCTTCCTCGCCCAAAGGGAGTGGTAGGGTTTTATTTTCACACAAATGGAGAGCTCTGCCTATGTGTGAGCAGATGCTGTGATTTCACCTCTTCATCATGATATGCAGAGGATGAAAGCATTTAAGTCTCTCCCTGACTCCCCCACTTAAGCCAGTTGAAATTAAAATTGGTGGGGAATGTGCTGGGAATACTGAAGGGAGTTGGAGCCATATGTTTTCTTGCATTCCTGGGTACTCCTACAACTAACATTCTGTTTATATAATATTCCTGAAACATAAAAGCTAAAATAAATCCAGCATGTGAAAATTAATAACAAGTCATTTCTCTTATGATCGGTCTAGAGGAAGCTGTCGTAAGTGTTAAGGTATTCAGACAGCTGATTTTTGTACATCAGCTCTCAAGTGAGGTATGTAGTTTACAGAGAATGAGTGCTTAAGGTTATGTCGTCTATGAGTACATGAAGTAAGAGGCTGTTGAGGATGGTGGATACCATGGCAGCAAGGAAAAAAGTTTACAAAGTTAATTTCCTAAGTGCTCCTTCTTAGCACTTTACATTTTCAAATTGCAGTGTAAACATTTAATTCTTGCTGCACCCTGGTTTAAAGTTGTTGAAATGAAGAAAGAGTTCTTTGCTGTGCAGGAAGCCAAGAGCAGATTTGAGATTAAAACGTGAAAGTGCCTGGTTCCTGGCCTCAAGCTCAAGTCCTTCTGATGGGATTTAAGAGGTTTCACATGCACAAGAAGTGTATTGTCTTATGCTTGTCAAAGCACAAATTATTCTCAAACTTTCAGAAGAAGGCGTTGTTAGTCTTTTTTAAAAGGTACTAAATCTTCTCTGCTCCTGTAAGGCCCAGTTAGATGACAACCTCATTAATACTCCATGCAACAATGTGTCTTTGGCAAATAAGAACCTTAAAATGAGTCAAAACCTAGTAATGGATTGAGGCATGGACTATAAAAGACTTGCTTTTGGAGCAGGAGGAGTCGATATGCAAGAAAAAAAACATAATCTGTTTTCAGATATCAAGGATTTGGCTGAGGTTTGAAAGCCCATTTTTGTCGTTCTGCTCATCCGTCTGTCTACGTGGTTCTTCTCTGTTTTACTGATTTCTCAGCCCATCGTTCATGAAAATAATTTCCATACTATCTGGAGGGATATTTTTCATCATGGCAAGGTGATGACATAGATCGTATATGTCCTAGATGTCCTCAAAGTGTGACATAAACTTTCAATGATTTCAAGATTTGCTGTGGGTACAGAAAACTTTTTCAAAAAATGCTTATTGACTGTATGGCATGAGGAATACACTTCTTGGCCATGTTTCCAAAGGCAAAGATGATCTGCTGACAACATAGAGAAGGATCACCAAGTTATCACTTGAAGGGGTTAAAGGTTGCTCTGTAATAAGAGAACTACACAGATCCCACAAACAAGTGGCTATTTTGTCTGCCACTGAGGTTGTTAACATGCCCACAGATTCTATACTTTAATTAGGCTGTGTTTTGTCAGCATCTGAAATACATAGTTCCCACTATTTGCATCACAATTCCGCACTTTACAGAAGGCCCAGATCTTCACTGTAACCATTAGCAGCGAGTATCTGATTTCAAAAATACCCACGAGCACAAAATTGAAATACAGTACATAGACATTTCAGCCCATTAGTAAGGGATATTTGGTTCATCTACCAGCTCTCCTTTAACTCACCTGTGCTGATCTCCAGATAGTTTGTCTCTCTGGTTAGTCTGATCTCTAGACAGTAATTTCACACTGGTGTCCATCCATACCCTGCAGATGAAGACTGCACTTAGCAGGCACCTGTGAAATGCATACGCTGCACAGCCAGGCAAGATCACACAAAACACGGTAGCAGAGAGTCAACGAGGGAAAAAACTTCTCCAGCAGGGCATTCTTTCATGAGCCCGTGCTTTCTCCCAAGATGTCTAGACTAATGCCTGACTTGCCATAATCTATTCCATAGCCATAGTCTGTGTTACAGGGTAGCCAGCCGATATGCCTGGCCAGGATCCCCATCTGGGTTTTGAGGCGAGGAATTCACACTGTGTGATTCTCTTTATCAGCTGCATGCAAACTGTGCACTGTCTCGTAGCCACCAGAATTTCCTTCACCTATCTCTTTTATTTCTCTTTGTCTCTCAGTGCTGTTCATATTTCTTTCCAAATGATACAATACCTGGCCAGGAACACTTTTTAGTTATGGAATACCACAGAGATTTTTGTCAACATTCCCCATGTATGGAAGTTACAGTTTAAATGGGCAGAGGAAATTTAACTGTGGCACTGGAAATAATAACTCTTGTGACATAAAAAGACGTTATTTATTACCTTCACTGGCCTTGCAGCAGATGCAGGCACAGGCTTCAAAGTCGTGCCCAGGTTAAAGATCATGTGTACACGCTCAGAGAATCGTTGGTGGAGTATGTTTTTGTTCCATAATCATGATGGGCCTGACTGACAGTGGTTTATGCAGAACATTTAAAAGCTTTTCCATATGACTAGGAAGTCAGGAGTTGACAAATTTCCTCAGTGTTTATAATTAAAACCCAGAAGAAGATATTAAACAGTTACTGGTTTCTATGTTGTGGTCAATATTAAGATTTATTGACTTGAGAGACAATATTGACTGAGAGGAAACTAAGCTTGATTTTTCCCCTAAGGCCTTCCAAGTCTGCATGTTGACTGAAAACAGAAGGCTGCATGGTGTAGACATCCAATAGCAACCTTTTTCCAAGGATAGGAACTTATTTCTTTGACTTTCAGAATGACTCCAGAGTTTGTTATAATATGTGTTATAATACTTTATGGAAATTAGCATTACAGTGTTGCTTTAAAGAGCCTTTTAATTGTGGATATGTCCCTTTGACATACAGTTGTTGGGGTTATGTAGAGTGCATGAAAATGCTGGATTAGTAGCCTAAGGGAGGGAACATTGTGTGTTGAGTGGGTACAATATGAACAGCAGCAACAGGAGCTTCTTGCAGTGTCCTACTGTTATGTTTCCATCCCAGGCTGTGACAGCACAACTTGCTGAAGTCCATGATTGGTATCATCCCTGTATCTATCCAGTCCTTGACTGTCTCAGAATTACTGCAAACAATCTGGTGACTTTTGTGACATGGCCTGCTTCTTCCTGGGAAGCAAGAAAATGCAGCTGAACTGATTCCAGGTCACCACTACTCTTGCTTTTGTGTTAGAAGTTTTATCATTTAAAAACATCAGGTGCCTAAAAGAAGAGAGTTTGAGCCAGGAAAGTCAGAGATCAGAGCCTAATCTCATAAACCAACATATTACGTGACTATCACTCCTACATATGCAGCATATGTATTTTTGCCTGCTTCTGACTGTTGCCTGAATTATATACATTGCTAGAGATCTGAACACTGCTATTTTTTTTAACAGTCTTTATGAAATTAATCTCTTGCAGATGCTGGCTCGAGGCTGGCAGCATCCTTCATTTTCAGGCTTAAGGCACTAATAAAATTCTTGAGTCTGCTTTCCATTCAGATGTGAGAAAGCCTTCGAGTTCGACATGAACCAACTCTTTTATTCATCTTTTGTCAGTGGCAAGAGTGGGGCTAGCTCAGCTCTCACAGCTCTAGGCAGAATTGTATTTCATGAAGCAGCCCAATAACCCACTCAACAGTTAGATCCAGAGAAGTAGTTTACCCAGGAGTTTTTGATGCCTCCCTTCCTTGGCAGCTTGGAGCCTGTCAAATTACATGGTCAGACTGAATTCAGGCTTCTTGGTGGCTGAGCAAAAGGATTGCGTTGTGAGCTGAGTGTGGAATGACCAAGAGACGATTACTATGCTTATGTGCAATAGGAACAGAAACAATTTTTGTAATATTGAGTGTCAACTGCAAGAAAACCAGCCTTATCTTAAGATTAATGGTATTTCTGAAAGCTGACAAAGAGACACATGGTTTAGTTTTCAAGGCTTGTGTTGGTTTTGTCCTCCTCTCTCACAGTGTTTACTGCCTGCTTTGAATGGGAATGTTCTGCAAGCGCAGTGACTTGTCCTTTTGGCTCAGGAAAATGCATTATGTCCTGGTAGCTGGTGTTTCCAGAAAACAGTAATAACTTCTTACAGAGTCTACCAGAAGCCAGTTGTCTCAACGTTAATAGTGTTCCCTTATATGTCTTGTAAACATTAATGCTGTCTTTCTGTGCAATAATCCAAATGAATGTGTGAAAGAATACCCCCTTTTTTTTGGTTGACCCTTTGTTTTCCCCTTTTGCAGTACAGGTGCGACAGTGATGGAGGAACACATTTACAGGTCTGTGGGGCTGCTGGAAAAAAGATCCCTCCCAGGGCTGTTCACAAAGTGAATCATTAGCTTGACTGTAACAATAAATACCACCACAGAGAACATGCAAGGATTTATCCAAAGGTCACATTCACCCAGAAGGTTTCTCTGCTGAAAGAAGCTTGCAGCTGTGTTAAGATTAAAGAGTGTCAGAGAACCATAATGTGTACGATTTTTTCACTCTAAGTAAAATATGAGCTGTTTGTCTAACAGCCCCAGTTGAGGGATGCGAGTGTCAGACTGCCTTGGGGCTGTCATATATATTTCCAGTGGGGTTTTAGTGTTCAGGAATAATCTCCTCTTTGATGCGTTTATCTGGCACATCCTAAGCTCCTGTGATGCCCAGGAGGAGATCTTCCTCCCACTATTCTGAGAACTTTGATAGTCATTCAGTAAAGGGAAGTGTAATGGGAACAGCCCAGACAAATGACTGAGGTCAAAGTCATGTCCCAAAAATGGAAGTAGCCCAAACACATCACTCACCTTCTCACTTGAATGTGCTCAACGTGGTGGGCCAGGCTGTAATGTGATAAGCATTTTATCTGCAGCAACAGGCAACTGCTTGGGTAAATAGTCATTGATGAGCTTCAGTGAAAACCCTTGTGTGAGTTTTTATGCATGCGTGTAAGGATGCAGCGATGTAGTTCAGTGTGTGGCAACATCTCTATGGCTAATCTTGTTAAACTGCTTCTCCTTTCATTGACAGTATTTTTAAGTCGGGAATAGTGTCATGAGTTTTTTAAGTCGGGAATAGTGTCATGAGTTTAATATTGATTTAAATGGAGAAGCAAGAGTTTTGCCTTTAGTGGCATAGGGGGCACTGTAGCTCATGCTTGCATGATATCTCTCTTCGTCTCTTTCTAGCAGGTAGCATGGGTTTTCTCCTCCCCTACCCATAGTGGGCCAGGCTTTCTGAGCTCAGGCAGTGTACCTCATGCTTTCAGGACCACACGCTGATGTTCTCAGTGGTGGCAGTTCCCAGTAGATGCCGTGGAAAAATGCTGTGGTGGCAGAGAGGGACCTGGAGTGTTGCTGCACTGAATGTTCCTCGGGAAGCAATTGTGGTTATTGTTGCATCTGTGGACAGTAAACAAATTAATCTTCTGACATTTGTGTAGCAGAAAACACCAAAGAAAAGCCATGAGAAAGTTTAATATAATTTTAATTGCCCTTTGTCAATTCCTACCCACAAGTCATTTAATTCTTTATCAGAGGACTCCACATTGGAGGTGCACATGTGGTGGGCGTGAGGGAAAGAAAATCTACTGGTCTCTCCTCCTGGGTTTCCATTGTGAATTGATTTTTCTGAAAACACTCAGTGGCATGTTTTTGCTCTGTATTTTAGAGAAGCTTCAAGTGATCACCTTGTGAGAAGCAGACTCTACTGGGGACTACACAACAGATTATAGCCAATTATTTTGACAGCCCAGCAACAACTCATTAGAAGCGAGTTAGCAGATTATGTATTTACAACAAGTGATTATAAGTGGATTATAAGTGACCTTCAGACTGACAGCTCTCTCAGCAGTGTAGCCATGCTGGTTGTTTGGATCATCTCTGAACCTGCTTTCTGTCTCTGTGAGTCTACATGGTTCTTATGTTGGCTTGATCTGGAGAGTCACATCAATGATTCTGCGTTGTCATAAGATACGGGTTTCCATGTGTGATAGCCTTCAAATATGGAAAGCTGCCATGAAACACAACATGAGGAGAGAGGAAAACACCTGGGGCTGAATTGGTGTCATGTTTCTATTTTATTTCCGAAACCCCTAAGGCTATATCCAAATTGCACAAGGTAAAATACCTCAAATCTGTTGTCTTAGCTTATGCAGAGCTCCTAAGAGGACCTTAGTCAAAGCAAAGCACACAGCTTTTGGCAGAAAACCTAGAGTGTTTTTGTTGTGTGTTTTTTTTCCTTGTTTAATACAAAGGTGATCCAGTCCTAATGAAGGAGGGCAATACCCACTTTAAAGTAATATTTCTCCATGTTATTGTGACACTAAATAGGAAACCTGCAAGCAATGCAGTGATATACTCAGCTATATCCCAGTTAGACACAGGAGAAGACCGGGGTCCTATTGCAAGGAAGTAATCCCTTTTCTTCAGGTGGTCAAAGTTTTTTGTTTTGAATCTCCAAAGTTTTTTAGTAAGCATAAAATTATTTTGACACCTTCAGGAGGTGGCTGGTGTTTTGGAGCTGGGTGAATGGGAGGTGTGAGGCTTGGTCCCAGCTCTTCCCTGTATCACATATGAACCAGCCCAGGGATACATCAGTCAAGGTTTTAATATGTGAGTATGCAAGAGAAAGCCTCCAAGTTCAGAAAGAACCCTCTAAATGGTTGTCAGGTGATACTGTGAGTCTGTCCAGCTCCACAGACCTTATGGTGCAGGTGGGTTATCAGCTGTGCAGAAGGTGGGCAGCCATTTAAACCACTTCCATGCCCATCAGTACAGAGTTTTGCAGATGCACACATTGTACCAAAGGCTGAAACTATGCACCTGAACTGCCCAGACAAAAAGTACTTTAAAATTTATATTGCATCCTTTTTATACATCCACCCTTCTTCTCTGTCTCTCTCTCGTGCTTTAGCTCTATTGATGCATACTTGCAAAAGAAAAAAAAACATAACAAAATCATTCGTTAGAAAGAGATTTTGAAGCAGTGACCTTCTTCTGAACTTTATGTCATGGTTTCCATTGGCCATCATGCTTGGAGCAATTTGAAATTTCCTGGCAGCTTATCCATTGGCTCAGCACGGGGTTTTCACTTTGTCTTCATTGCCCAATTAGTGGGCAGAGAGGAGAAATGTGCTTGTGGAGAGGCTTGCTCTGCTGGGTTTAGGTCTCCAATGAACCCAACGGCTTTGCTAAAGTCAGTGTTCTCTGTTGAGCTTATGGCAGTGTTGCTGGGGAGTGTGTTTTATGGAACACAAGTTGGAGAGGCAGGCTGTAGAAGCTAGATTTGGCACCTTTTTCAGTTTGATGACTGGAGCAGTGAGGTTAGCACCAGATTTCAGAGTCCCTGTGAGCTGAGGAGAGAGTCCAGTGCTGATGGCAGCAGCTAAGTGCTTGATCTGCAACTCACAAGTGAAAGGTATTTGCCACTTAGCTGATCTCTGGTGCCTGCATTTTCTGACTCGCATGCTGTGTGACTCCTGTGACGGCTGGAAACAGCAATAAAAGTGGATTTAGAATGAAAAGGTTCAGTTCTGCCATGTGGTCTTTTAGAGTGCCATGGGTTTTCCTGTGCAAGTTTCTGGGAAAAGGACTGCTCCAGGGGCCAGAGGTGTTTGCTTCATATTGTAGGAATTTGCACACCAACCAGAATATGAAGCGGTTGGCTGTTCCCTGGAGATACGACCGTGAGTGTGACTGACAATGCAGATGGAACATCTAAATGCAGAAATTTAATTTGACTGTTGCTGTGTAAATGGATGTCTTTACAGGGACTGTCCCTTTGCGGTGCATTATATGCAGAGAGCTAGAACCACATATTGCCAGCTGTTGCTGGCTCCAGGGGATACTCTCAGTACAAGCCTGTTGCCTGGCAATTTCTATAGCTATCTTCCACTTTATATCAGCTCCAGGTCAGACCTTAATGGCAAGTTTTCATCTGTCTCACTGCAGGTGAGATGATTTGCTTGAGGCCACCCCAGGAAATTGTATGTGCTGGTTCATGTGTCTATTCAGGATTAATTGAGAAGTGTGTTTTAAGCCTACCCTAGAGTGCGCACAATGAATCATAGGGCCTGCGACTTCTGCTGCGTGAAACAATAGAGCTATTTCATTTGGTAATACAATAATATTAACAATGATTATAAATAATTATCAAAGTAAAGAAGTGTTGTTCCTAGCCAAGTTCTTTTCAGCCTTTAACCTGACATTTCCCTATTTGTTTCATGAATGGAAAAACATCTCTGGGTCACTTTATTGCACAGAAAACAGGAAAAAGAAAATATGTGCTGGGATTGTCATCATAACTGATGGAATCTAGTCAGTTTAACAGATTTTTCACAAAGTTGCTGAAAAACAGCTGCCGTTTTATTTCAGACTATAATATGGGACAGCACTTGTTTCTTCTGTTGTCAAGACAAACTCTCCATTTTGAATATCACCGCTCATGACCCCATTTTTGACCTGGATAGCTCAAGCCTGATTAATCTAAAAAGTCGCAGCCAAGACCTTGGGCCAGAACAGCATATGTCTAGAAAATCTGGTAAATACTAGACAAGTAATATGATAATAGTGACAAGGCAGGGGCATCTTCCACCTCTATGCATATTCCCCACTGCTTTTGGAAGTCACATGCAGCAGACGGTATGCTATGCTTGCCCTTGTGGAGACTTGGGATTTGGGAAAGCCAGATAGCACGTCTGTGGTGCTCCAGGCAGCATCACAGAAAGCCCTAGGAAGCATGTGTATTCCAGAAACACTATTTATCACTCTGTGGTCACAGGGTGTGATCTGTACATTTTGTTCATCCTCAGGAATGCACTGCAAGTAGAAATAAAAAATGAGAGAGAGGCTCTGCCTACCACACAGAGGTGGTCTGAGGCATAGGTTTGACAGCGATGAAGCACCTTGCAAGGCAGAGCGATGGGGAGGATGGAAGATGGGGTCAGAGCCAGCTCTGCCATACTCCCCCTGCTGAAGACATGACTTGTGTGTTATGTGGGACAAATCACTTCCCAAATTGTTGCCATTCCCGTGCCTCCCCACAAATCTGTCCCTAAGAGGACTGCAGAGGTTCCTTGGTTGGATCTGCCCATTGCCTTTAACTTGGAAAGAACGAACTTAAGACTTGGCATCATATCTCTCTTCCATCCCCACAGATGTGAGATCTGACCATCAGTGCAAATTATTTAACTGCCTCTGGTTGAATCGAGCCTGGGGCTGAAAACTGTTTGCATTCAGTGAGCGGTACGCAAGTTGCATTAAATCAGATGGTGACTTCCCTCTGTTATTAGACATTTACATAAATAATTGCCATCCTCAGCAGAAGCTATGTAAAGATGCTGGAGTCTTTCCGCACCTGTACGCCAGGATCATTGTCAATACTCTGTGGAATTATATCACTTCACTTCTTGTTAAATAGGAGATTTTAATGCCAGGGCTCTCACCCTGCCAGTGTTTTGTAAATACAAAATTTGGGATTTTTCACAAAATAAAAAGCACACAAGCTGTACAAGCTTAGCAGGAAACATATGGGGAAAAATGGCATTTCAAGCTACTCTGACTTTAAAATATTTACTGTATTAGCACATTAATGTAGTTATGCTTTGGGGCTGTAAATATTTTTTACAGTGCATTGACTTGCGCTATGCATTCACTTCCGAGGCTCCAAATTGCCCATGTACTTGTGTGTGAAATGAAGTATGAAAACAGGCCACGGGAAAATGAAATACTTCTGAGGCTTACCTGCTGATCTCAGGCATTCAGGACTGCTTGCTATCATTGCAGCTTCTGACTGGCATAAAAACCACCAAATGGTAGATTGGCTATTACCCTCACAGAGTTCATGGTGCAAACCAGCAATGTGTTTGTGGGTGACCAGCTCCCTCCCCACCTTGCAGTTTGCAATCTTTGGAGCTCATCAGCAATGTATTTCTGATTTCCTCAGCTTTTGGATTCTATTTGAATGTAAAGAGAAGGGAGAAGAGCACTTTCTGAGGCAGGAAGGAGCAGCTGAGGCAAGGAGGGGGCAGGGGCACTCCTTTATCTGGCATCACCACAAAAGCAGTTGAGTCAAGGGCTGAGGTTGGTAAACTATGAGACCACTGTCGAGGCTCCCTGCCGAGCCTCCCAAACTGACTGACCGGCTGCCTAGCTGGAAGATGCTTTGACTCCAGCTCCTTGGTTCTGCTGAGCCAAGCTACTCCACGGCTGGGCAGCAAGGGAGTGAGTCTGGCCACGCAGTCAGGCGGGCTCGTGGGTTCCAGTGTCCCCAGAGCAGAGGCTCCACATTGTTGTCCCTCACAGCTCTTCTTTTTCCTCTTGCTACTATATTTCATTTTCTGTTTTGAACAGCGGGGGTTCAAAGCAGACTTGGGAAAAGACGTGGTTTTCATGTGATTTCTGAAGATAGATATAAGCTCTGTGAAGGACCAGATGTAGAAGGGTTAGGGGGAACAAGCTCATAAATTGTCACTGGTGAGACTATGATCGTATGTGATACTATTCTACTGCTGAAAACAAATATAATGTATTACTGCAGAGCCAGATTTGGGACTAGGAAAGTTGGGTAGAGATCCTTGCCTGTAGCTCTCTGTGAATCTCTGCTCTTTCTAGTGAAACTGGACTGATTTATGGTTGTGTCTGGAAACTAGATGTGGCCCATCATGGATCCAGATTCAAAGGCAAATGTCCTTAAAATTGAGTGTTCCATTGTGTGTATGTGTGAGTATGCATATGGGGGATGGAGAATGAGTTTAGTTTGTTACTAAATTGGAACAGATGTTGGATCTGGAACTGGAGATTTTGGTTCTTGTCCTTGTCCTGTGGCAACAATACAATGCTATCATTTCAACGGGTGAGTTGGAGCTGGTGTGCACCTTAGGTCTCAGCTTTGTTACCCTCTGAGCTCTGAGGTTTATCTGAACCAAAACACAAAATTCCATTCAAATATTATGATCTCAGAAAACCAAAATGGAAATGGATGTTGGTAACAAATGTTGATACTCCTATGGACAGAAACCTTTCAAAGTCCCTCACACTTTACTACTGTTGTTCTAAATGGGTCAGATTGTGTGGACAGCCAAGATCATATATCAAAAGGTAGATGAACTGCTTGTCCTACGTGTGGTAGAACTGAAAATTATATCTTTTTTGGTTTTAAGACTTAATCCTCCTATTCACTATTTTGAAATATGGCTAAGGAAAATCATATATGAAACAAATGGACAAAACCAGCATGCAAGAGAAAAACTAGTGAACATACATACTGAAAGGGAACATTTTATTCTCCCCAAGTAATTCATGCCATTTTATGGTTTATATGAAATGAAGTAGTCAGTCCTGGCTGGATAGTGAGCAACTTGGCACATATGTTCAGTTGCATCTATGGAGAGAAGAAACAGCTCTTTCTGGAGAAAAGTCAGTATGTGAGTATGAGAGAACTTTTTCAGAGCTGGTCATGTAGGATGAGACGTCAAAAGCAGATGGTGCTGGCCAACCTTACCTGGTGTTACAGACAAACAGAATTTTACCCTGGGCTTCAACAGGGATGGAGTTATACCAACACTAAGTGTTTCTGGAAAATCTTAACCATGAAAGAGCCTTCTTTTCTCAAGCCAGGCCATGTAACCAGCTTTTCAGAAGGGAGAAGTTGGCCTGAGGTTAACCACCACATGCCCAGCTGGGACCAGCTCAGAGATGGTGAATATAGAAATGCTTCAAGTATACTCTTTAGCCAGAGCTAGAGCTTAATAACCAAACACACTTAACAATTTCTTGGAAATACAATTAGTCATTTCCAAGTCCTAGCTACTCTTTTTACTTAACCACAACATCAAAAAGCCTTACTCACAGGTTAAGACCCTAGGATGCTAGTGTCAAGCACAGATCAGGATCTCATTGCTGCCTTCATAAAGTTTAAGTTTGAAAGAGGTATATTTGTCTCGGTTTGCAGAGTTCAGTACAGTCTGTCCCATAAAGTATCATACATTGTTCTGCCGGTACTGAGCTTCATTTGATAAAGAACCAGCCTGCTTCACAGCTACAGCTTCCCCATCAATGCCTCCACTAACATTTCAATGGGAATGAAAAGTGGGTGTATTAAGAAGCAGAGAGAGGAAATCATAGCGGGGTGTCATGTAATACTTCCTATCTTCAAGTGTCATGTTCTCCAGCCTCTCTCCTTGTTCTTGAGAAACATGCAGGCAGATCTCGCTAACTCAGTAGTCAGGTCAGAATGCTGCTTACATGGAGTACCCCGTGGGACTGAAAATGCATGCAGCAAGAAGTTTGTTTTAGGACTTACTAGATGTCATGCTGCCTTGGAAGGCAGTGCTGTAGTATAATCATCAGGATGCCTTATAAAAACAGATCTGAAGGAGTACAAAGGAAAGCTATTTGCAGTGCACAGCAATACATTTTATTGAGCATACACAACCAAGAAAGGTATTTTTCTGTACTTCTGAGCACATCTGTAGACACCCCTACAAGTATATACCCGAGGAAGTTCTCTCTTCCCAATGTGAAATAAAGACCAAAGAGTAGCAGCATGTGGGCATAAAAATTAATGTGACAGTTTGCATAAAAAGTAAAGGGAGGGTGGAATACTCTGTTTTTCTAAGTTTCATTTCTAAACATTTACTTCTGACCACCTCAAGTCTTCCTGCACTTCAACGTAACTACAGCCTTTTTGTCACTTCCCGTCATGAAAATTGTACTACTTTTCTATGAGATGATAAACAGGTGTTACTTTTCATTCTGGCAGCAATAGCATTTTGATGCAGGATGAAATAATCCTACCATTAAATAAGAAGCTCACGGTGGTGTTGTGAAGCTTAATTTGTTTGGAAAATGCTTTGCAGTATTCAGATGAAAGGCACTCTGGATATTCAAAGTATTATTACTGCACAGCTGGTGGTCTACACGTTGCAGATGTTTCTTCCATGCTGTTGCATGGTTACTTAAGTGGCTTCTTAGTGCAGATGTTCACGAGTGAACATGCACAACCTCCTCTGCCTATGTTTTTTGACACGGATTTTATTGCTGCTTGACTTTTGATCTTGAAAAGAATATTCCTCCACCAGTGAGGCTGGTTTTTTTCCTCTTTTTTAAGGCTAGTAGGTGCTACGTGAGTGTGTGACTACATCCTTGTTGGTTCAGCCCCCACTGCAAACAACAGCATCTGCAGATATTTACTGTGGGCCATTCTCTTTAGCCTCCACTTCCTTCTGTGGCTTTTACTCATTTCTACAGTGTTTGACTCTGGGAACTCTGCCTTCACTGTTAATACTCCATCACCATCACTCTCTTCATGCAGACATGATGATTCCTTTTGTACTTTTTGCCCAGATGGGATCAAGAACTTAGTTGCCTCTTGATTGTTTCTTTTCTTTCTGCTACTGTTACATAAATGGATCTCTAAGAACCGCTGGGCTTGCCATTCACAATAATATAATCTCTGTGAGAAGATATAAAGATAAGACAAAATTCTAATTCCTGCATGTATGGTGCTATTCTTTCCTTATAAGTGGGGAGAGGTAAGGTCTGACTGCAGCTGACATCCATGTGGAGTGTGCTGAACATGCACAAATCTCCATGGAGGTGCTGCATGATTTCATCAACCTATTTGGTGAGAGAACTAATGTTAAAATTTATGTTCCTCTTGTTTTGCCGTATTTCTAGCAAATGGCAAGATATCCAATGCAATACATGGGCAACTGAGTAAACAAGACTTTTGTCTAACCTGAAGTGCAATACATAGCCTATCGCATTACTGACCTAGGAGCAGAAAAGGAGCAAGGCTGTATACGCACCTGAGCACATGGAAAGAAAGAGGAAGGTACAGCAGAATGGTACTGGGTCTGGTTAACATAGATCTTATTCACAAGATTCACATGGAAGACAGGGTGGATTTGGTAATATACTGGAATGTTTCTTCTGTAGTATTTTGAAGAGTAGATCTCTCTCAACAGCATGTTCAAGAGTCACCGTCTTGCAATGCAGAGGAATGACTCCTGGCCACATATGTCTGTGAGGGACTGTAAGAAAGCAGAAGTTTAAAGCTGGCTGCATCCAGACAAATAACTTCAGAGAGCAAGGAGAAACCACATCACTTTCTGTAGCACTTTCTGCAGAATTTGTCAAGGAGAAGGCTCAGTCTTTACCCAGGAAAGTTTGATCTGAAGGTGAGACACCTTGAGACTAAACCCTGGTTACATTGTGAGCTGAATTGCATGTTAAAGACTTGGTCATTTCCCCTCCCCTGATTTTTAAGTGTGTAACAATTTGCCAGTGCTCATGAAATCTCCTAAATGGCATCCCAAGAGACCATAGCTACTTTAATATGCAGAACTAATATGGCTTATGCAGATATATACAGGTTTCTTTACACTCCTGTGATCCTGCTGAAGTGTCTCATCCTTTCCCTAGGTTCATCTTGGTAGGCATAGCTTTCATTCTGCCTCCCTAATGTCTCTGAACTGTAAGAATTGCTATAGACATGTGTAACATGATTTACTCCACTTTATTTTCCCACCATTGCCTGCTCCAAGGGGACAGACATATGGTACTGCCTCTTGTCCAGACCCCCATCTTATTTTTCTTCTCTCTGCTGGTACTGCATTTATTCCTCTTCTTTTAGTGCACCTATCTCTAATATTCATGTGGCCTGCATTACTGAAATTGGAGAGGGAGCAGGAAGGAGCAGGAACAGAGAGGGGAGAGAGGGAACAGGGGAACGGGGAGGAAGGAAGAGCTTCTGATGTTCTCTTCTTACTCAGTTCATCTTCCCTGATTCATGACCAATGCCTCCTCCCCTCTTACTATATATTCCTTTGCTCTTTCTGGTTAGGTATCTCAGCTGAAATCTAGTCATCATATGGGTAACATTTGGATGCATATCATCTCGTTCATTATGATGCAATTATTTTTGATTTACTTATTGCTTGGTAACAAAAGATTCTTTTTAACATGATAACAATCATGTTAAATCACTGGCCCCAGAATAGTGGCTGAAAATCAATCAGGAGGGGCTTTTACTCCTGCCACTTTGGCTCGAGATTGAAACATTTCATACAGTAGCGCTGCTAGGAATAAGCTGGGCTTCCTTACTAACGTAATAAAATGCAGACCATCCTAAGGGGATGAGGGAGTTACATTCCAAAACTTGCACTGCAAGCGACCAAAGTTTAATGGAAAACTTTGAAAAGATTCTATTAAAAAACAATTTTCCTTCTATATATCATACACTCTATTTTATGCTTTCCCTGCTCCCTCTTTTTTTCCCTACTGGCACAGAAACAGGATCTTTGTTTTGACAGAACTAATCCACTCATGCTTTCATACAGGCCCTCAGGCTCCCCACCTGGGAGCAGAAAAAGGTCCATGGGAGCAGAAAAACTACTGAGTGGGCGCCACATGCTCACCTCAAAGGGAAGAAATCAGTGGCCTCCCAGAGGTACAGGCTGTAAACATTGTGGTTCCTGAGGACCCATGGAGAACATGAACTATGAATCCTGCATAACCTCCAGGAACAGCTTTTCCTTCCATACTGCCTTCTGGGATTTCCCAGATTTCCCTCCTGTCAGCTGGGTTTCTTCAGGAGATATGCTGCACAGGCTCCTTTGCCACAGCTGTGCTGTCTCCCTCTTTCTGAAGATTGAAAGGCACACTTGGTGCTGACAATCTCTACCTGCAAATTTTGCTGGTGAGAAGGGTTTAAAGTAGCTTGCAACCACTGCCAAGTTTGACAGCAAGCTTCATAACAACCTGGTACAGCTCCGAGATCTCTCTGCCACTTCTGTACGGAGGCCAGGGAAGATTTTATGGAGTGAAAGTGATGGAGAGAGAATGAATTGCTCTGTGGCTCTATCAGGCAACACGCTCAAGGTGTCTAACATCAGGCACTGACCTGCTCCATAGAGTCCCTGATTAGCCAACAAAAAGAGGCAAAGTCAAATTCAGATGTTTAGGACTTTGTATACAAGACAAAGCCCAGAATTTATCTTAGCATCTTTGCCACGGGGCATCAGCCACAGATGAGCAGGAAAATAACCTGTGATCATGATCATTCTGTGATAGGGAGGGTTTGCTCATGCTCATGGCCAGCATTTCTCTTTGAAGACTGCTGATTAACATCAGAGCTGTCTTTATATTTAGCCAAGTAAATGACCGTGCCCAAACAAACACACTGAAAGGTAAGTTTGTCACGAAGGACAACAAACCTTGGCTCTGTCTGCTCGTATCATCTCATCCCACCTCACCCAGCATTAGGTCATTCTAACTTTATAACATGCATGTGCGTTCCTGTGGCTCCCAGGCTTGGTTGATGGAGTCGCTATGTCTAGTACAGGAAATTTTAATTCATAGCATTTTAATTCAGGAAGCTTGAATTTAATGTTTAGCTGTGTCCTGAAAGAGTCTGGATCCTTCAAAGCCTTGAGGTACAGAACTGCAAAAATAAAGCTGATGACAGTTCTGAGTCTTGGCGCATGTGTTGTCAGTAGGAAAATCCCCATCAGTTTCACTGGAGACAGCATTTCATCCACTGTATTTTCAGGCTCTGTACGGTGTTTTGCAATTGAGATCTCACACTCAGGAAGGTTAAAGAAGTGTGGTAGTACGCAGAGCATCTCTCATCCAAAGCTTTCTGCATATGGAGTAGCAGTCTAAGTCAACCTGACCAGAGACCACAAACCAGGCCTCTGCCTCCTGTCTCAGTATTGTATCGCTATCTAACTGTTATGCTCACCCTCTCCCTCTGGTCTATTGAATCTTGAATGGAACCACGGTAGCACTGCCACTGTTTTAAGACAGCCCTCCTCTGTGGGCAGGAGCACCTCGCTGTCAGGATGCCAGTCAGGCTTGTGCCTGCCAATGCCCATGCAGTCTTGAGAGCATGCAGAGCAAAAGCAGAGGTGC
Organism: Scopus umbretta; assembly: GCA_013400535.1. Lineage (NCBI taxonomy): Eukaryota > Metazoa > Chordata > Aves > Pelecaniformes > Scopidae > Scopus > Scopus umbretta. The sequence continues at coordinate 44,740 of VZTL01000338.1, forward strand.
CTGAGGAAATGCAAAAGCAGGACCTAAGTCTCCAGCATAAAGGTGGTCAGCCTTGCTAGGGTCAGGGCAACCAAGCCCAGATGTCAGTTTTGTATTTGGGTGTTTGAACTCTGCCTAAATCGTGCTTTATGTGCCTACATCTTTGTATGGTCTGGGTCAGGACCACGCAGGAATCCATGAAACCAGGAACAGAGTGTTTTTTTGAATATTTCAATTCAGGTAAGCCGGCTCTTACACCACTTCTTGCAAGTCCTAGTTTTAGCAGTTGTCTCTGATGAAGAGTGAACAGGGAGGCAGAGATGAAATGCACTGTGAGCGTGTGACAGGCTGGAAGGGTGGCATGCTCTCTGAGAGCCTGGCTTTTTGGAAATGAGATTTTGTCTTTTGGTTTGTAAAGGGAGCAAGATGAGAAGGAAAGCAGTTTTCTAAGTAGCAGTCTCCTATCTGCTCTTTCCCTTGCTCTCTTTCTTTCATGTTCCATCTGGAGCCAGCAACATTTTAAATACTCTGCAGCCACCTAGAGGAAAAATATGCTTGATTTAAGTTAATTTTATATGTGTTAAGCCGGGGAGTGCGCTCTGCAGAGTTTCAGAATGTGAGTTTCTAAACTAGCCAGCCTGTTTATTATTATATCACAAGACCTCCTTGGAAATACATACAGTGAATCATCATTAAAAGCTGAAGATAACTTCAGTTTATGTTTACACTTTGGAAATATTGTCTGCTTCTTGTTCTCATTGTGCTTGTTATTGGATATGACGTATTTTCATGACTGATAGCATAGCAGTGCCATGATATATTTCGTCAGTAGAGAGAAGGCGATGATCTGTTTTGAATTTTTATTTTAGAAGATTTAAACCTTGTGTTATTTTATACGTCTATCTCATGACTATGGCAATATGTTATTGGTATATCTACATGGTTTACGTTTCTGTAGTGCATGGCTTCAAAACCTCCCAATAATTTTTGAGGTTCTATCTAGGATGTTTATAAGCTCCTGAAAAAACTCTGGCTTTTCTCAGATGAGGACTGTCACACAGAATACACTAATGGGCTCTCTGTGTACTAGAGTGAAAGTTGATGCAGTCATATTTGATTAATTTAGCCTATGCCATGTTCATTTGCACTGTATGAAACATAATAACAAAGTTTAACTGTTGATTGAAAGTGCCACTTGAATGCTATAAAGTTAGATATTGAAACATGTCTGTCTTTTTGAAATTTAGTTGAAATGACTGTTTTTTCTTCTCTGTAGATAAGATATGACAGTTCAGTCTCCACTTGTACCTGAAGAACTGGAGACTGGGTGGACTATTCCTGAAAAATCAAGTCTATACATGGAGAAAAAGATAAAATTTTATGTCAATTACATAAATGCAAAAGCTCAAAATGATGATGGATTTTCCATGGTAGCTATGCCGGAGAACACTGAAAATTCCATTACAATGGGGTGTCTCTGTCTTAAGGCAAATTCACATTAGCGGTGTAAGTGCTAAGCTGAGTGTGTGCACGCAGTGAATGGAAATAGAGAATACTAATATGGATATTGAGAAGGTCCACTAAGACATCTTCCATTTCTTTTGCTCTCATAAGAAAGACTTGATATGCAGATCTGATGTGGTATTTCAGGGATCTGTAACACGAACCTTATTGGCTTAAGACATTTGAAACAGGAAATTATTAAATTTAGGAATTTTTCTAGATTGTGGCTTCTGAGGGGAAATGATGGGGTTCTGGAGATACAAAGTAGGTCAATTTGGCCAAAACACCCTGCCATAGGAAATCGGTGATAAGCATATAGACTGTAGACCTTAGGCCACTGGGCCTATGAAAGATGGGATTTTTGGTAGAAAACCCCTTAGGAAGTGACTTTCTTTCTGAATGTTAAACCCATAGAGCACCTAGAATTTCTTTCACCAGAAAGCTTTGCATAAATGCATGATGAGCCATATCAGGTGGCATTAAACATACCACTACTGTAACCTTTACCAATTATGTGATGGATATTTGCAAATAGATTACTATGGATATTAGTTAACCAAAGAAATACATGTCTTCAGAAACCATGTTCCATCTTTTGAACCTTCAGTGTCAGGTTTCAGGTGATACTCCTAAATTTGCCTCTGTATCTTTTCGTTGGTCCAAACTTTTTATTGCAAATGATCTCTTTATAATGAGTTTGGAAACTCTGCCTGTTCTAGAGCAGAGTTATTATGGTCCCTGTATTTTTCACCCAGATAAGCAGGCTACAGATTATACAACATACAGGCAGCCAAATTCTTTTTGCAGTAATCTCACCAAAGAAAGAAGAACAAATTGTATGTATACTGCTCAAGTAAGCAAGTAAAAGGTAGCAGTTTTTGATGGGCAGATTTCAGTGTGATATTGGGCACTTGTTTGAAATGGGTTGAGAAACTTACGCTGTATGTCCTCTTTATTCCAATAATTCCATATACAAAGTTGTATGTAACGTGCACAGCTAAGTAGTTTTTAACTGTTTCACTTCAAGGTATATGCTACATATGAACTCAAACTCAAACCACTTGAGTCCTTATGTGTACAAATATTTATTTCAAATGCCAGGACTTTAAAGGGTAAACTCTGCACAACCCAGCATAACTGAAACAGAAGAGGAGGCGAATACTCTCTCCCACTTTCTGAAAATGAGTGGGAGTGCAAGGGGTCAGCTCTTCCAGGGCTGTGGATGGCATTTCCATATGCCATCTTGAGCAAAAATCTACTCCCTCTAAAGGTGGCAAGTCAGCTGCTCAACTGTACTGTAACCTTCAGCTCTAGGAAATATTGTGAGTCATACCAGATGCTTCTTAGAGCCCAGCATGGGACTTCATTGTCTTCCTCAGTCATGGTTCAGCTATTTCCCCACGGAGGGATATTGGCCAACCTTTCCTTTCTCAGGAGCAGAAAGAACATTTAAAGCTACGGATGCCTGTAAAAATCCAAGCACAAGACAGAAAAAGCCTACTTGACACATGAGCAGGAGAATTATTGTGCAGAAAGAAATAGGGAAGGTTGCTGTGCTGTTTTGTTCTTTATCTGGTTCTTCTTCCTTCCCTCCTTCTAAGTGCCTTTACCACTGCGACTACTTATTCAGGAAGACTATAAATATGGTATCAGGGTAGTGCTATCCTGAGAACTTTAATTTTATGCAGTTTTAGAAAATGTTCCAGGACGTTTCATTGTTCATTTTACCATATTCTTGTGGGTAATGTTGGTTAAGGCAATAAAACACAATTCTGGCACAGCATGCCCTTTATATAAAGGTTAAAAATATACATAGAACACTCTTTTTGGCATTTTCCAAAAGCTTTTGGATAATACTTTCAGCAGCACGTAGTATAGCCTTGTGGTGACATTGTGCAGCACAGTATGCTTTTTCAGAGGTCTACATGGACCTTCGTTTATTCAGTGCCTGGAAAATACCATTTTTGCTTACCCTTAGTGAAGCAAATATAGGTTCTGACTTTTTTAAAGGAGCTGGATATGCAAAGAAATAAAAATTGAATTGGTGTCTGTCTCTGCGATGTTGGAAATTACCAGCAATAATTACCACTTGCATTTAAAGCATCCTTTTCCCAAGTTGACTGAACTCCTTTAAATAACTGCTTTGGAAGCGTGCCTTGGCAAGGCAGGGATGGATGTGGATATCTTCTGTGATTCTGTTTAATTATCTCTGAGTGCCAAGTCTATATCTGGAGCAGGAACAATGGCACTCAGAGTTAAATTAGGACTTTTCAGTGTCTGTGTAACGTGACTGCTATGCCCTAGAAATCTTAGATCTCATGCATTTATGTCCTTTGGTGGAGTTGTGTATTTTATAATTTCTTTCTCCTTGGATCCATGGGGCAATACAGTCCAGGGTTGACTCAAATCTGCACAAAAATCAGGGATCAGGATGAAATTTGAATGCGTGATTCAAATGCCTACTGCTGCAAACCCCTCCTCTGCAATCTGCCAAAAATAACTCTGATATTCTCAAGCATTATGGCCAATGCTCTCTTTATAGGAATGAGATTTCCCCGTGGAAAGCACATGCCTGCAGTAGATTTGCTATTCATTGCTCACCAAAGATGAGCTTCGAGTTCCCTTTCTGCTCCCACATTCTTAGGGTTTTTTTTGGAGCCAGTTCAGCAGTGCGGGAGTTCTTGTACCATGGGGGAGTCTCCAGTACAAAGCGCATGAATGCCACTTTTTCCCACTTACTGGAAAAACGGGTCAGGGCACTGATGATTTAACTTTGTTATGGACGCCTTTATCAGATCCCCAATTTAAGGCAATGTTACCATTGTTATGATGTGTGGGAAAAGCACAGAGGGAGTGCAGCTATAGTTACCTGGTCTTGGAAGAAACTATACCTGAAAATGACTGCCTTTGCTGCATGAAACAGTCTGTTCCCCAGGCAAGTGCTTTGAACAAATGCTCAATAGATGTAAGTGTAGACGGAGACCGCCAGAATACAACACACCTTCCTCATAGAGGTACCGTGTCGCTTCCGTTTATTAACAAAAACAATATCAGTTATATAGAGGGTTTCAGGGTTCACGTGACAATCAGGCATATCGAGCAATAGGCTATTGGTTAANAGGGCTTCTGTGTTTTCAGCAGCTTCCAAAATTACCTTCCTCATGAGTTATTTGCTGCTTTTGCATTAATATTAGTAAATTCTGGAGAAAGAGAGATCAAGCCTCTGATCTCAAGCCTCAAAGCCATAAAAAGTCTCCAGCTCTACATACCCTTCTTCAGTAAGATTAAACATGCACATACAAACAAGAGAGAGCTTGCGATAGCAACAGCATGAGCCTTTCCATTATACATTGGAATATGGCTCATCTTCTCATCTTCTTACCTCGTGAACTGACTTCTCTAGCTGTGGCCATAAATAATGGCAACTCATTGAAACTTTGTAGGAACATCAGTCCAAACTTTCTTGTAACAACGTAACTACTGACAGAAGCCATTGGCTTTTATTTTTCCTGTAAAGGAATAGAAAGGAGGTCTAATTTTTGGATCAGGAAAAATAAATCCTGGGTGTTGCTCCTGGATTGTGAACACTCTGGTGTGATTATCCAAATCCAAACTGGCTGTGGCGTAGAGTATGGCTATTTTCATAACCAGGGCTAAATTAGACCAAGCTTGTACTAAAACTCTGATTCAGCACACCCAATAAGAAGTTATCCCAAGAAGTCTGTCTCATAGGATGGTGGGGCTGGAAATTAAGCCTTCTCTCTAGGCAGATGACCCTTCAGGCTTTGGAGTTTGCAAGTGTACAACTTATCTGAGGTATAGAGAGCAAATGCCTTCACGGCCCGCTGCCTCTTCACATACATAAAATCTATGCAGCCATGCACAATTTCTAATTGCTTTTGTAAAGTCTGTTGAGACCTACTGGTAGAAAGAGGAAGATGTTAGTGTTTTCTGTCTGCATAGTGCCACCTCTTGAAGGTACCAAAAAGTTTGAAAAAATGCACTGCATCACACTCCTGTTGTGAAATGTGTGTGTGTGGGAATAAAAAAAGAAATAGTCTCTCCTAAAATGGCTGGTTCTGGTTTTGGATTTGTGTGTACTGCAAAGGAAAAGGAACTGCTGATGTTCAGCAAGTGAACATCTGCAATTTCAATCCCGTGTGGCAAGGACTAAGGCTGTAGCCTTTCTTGCTGTGATCTTTTCTTCTTTCTAACAGTGCATGTAGCACAGGACTCGGTTCTTTGCCCTTTGTGGGACTTGGAGACTTTCCATGGTTTAATGTGAAAAAGGGCTGTTGCTGAAGGAGTGTACTCATGCAGTTCATTTTGAAGTTGTGGCAGCAGAGTGTGTGTGTGTGTCTCTCCTTCAAGGGTGTGTCCCACAGCTGCTGGATGCCTTCACTTTCATGGATTTCCCCTTGCAACAGTTTGTGATTATACAGACCTAATTAGCGCCATCTCTGACACACACCCTGCAGCATAGGCAGCATCAAAAGCAGTCACAGTGAGGCACGTGGTGCCAGTTGAGGACTGAGAGGTTGGCTGTGCTCTGATACTTATTTGGAGCAGGGGCTCCAGACAAAGTGGCCCATCACAGCCAAATATTTTTTAGAAATGTAAATATGTCTTTAAAAGAAATGTGATTTCTCTTTGGACCACAACATCATTGCATCTCTATATGATTTCATTGAGGGCAGAGCTAAGGCTGCCTGAAGTATCTTGTGTGCATTTCCGTAGCTGGTAAAATGGCTTCATTTTATAAGTAACTTACACTGCAGTCTTCCTGCAGAATTATTTCTATATGACTGTAACGTTTTGGTTTAAGCTTCTGATATGTATTCTCAACTTTATTTCATCTAAGCAAATGTTTTGTTCTTGGTAAAGAATCACAATACCTTGGAAGACCCAAAGTCTCCATTAGTGTGCAGTTATGGTAACTTGTCAGTATGGCTTCATTATCGGCATAATTCCAGAGTTCTATTGAAGTTCTATTAAAAGTGCATTTTTCTGTTCTTTGAACAGTCCAGTCAGATTAGAGTACAGATAAGCCTCTGCACAGATGCAGTTAGTGTCACTGAATCTATCAGATTCAAAGCAGAAATGAAGAGAAGGCAGAATTTGGGGCTGCAGAGAATAGTTTTTTAAATGTATCAATCACTGAAGAAGGTAAAAAGAAAAAGCTATGGGCATATCAAAGATTTTTGCAAGGGGAAGGGTTTAGGACAGCACACAAGAACCAGTTTTTAAATTTACCTAGTGAAGCATCCCTTAATAGCCCTCTAATACAACTGTAACTACAATAACTGTGAGAAATGTAATTAAATGCAAGAAGTAAACATGCTTTGAAAAAACTACAGACCCAAAGTCAAAGCTTGACCATGGGCCATAGCCAGCTCTCCATCACCAGCCAGCCCCGAGAGGATGGATATCTTTTGCTTCCACATCCTTTTCCAGAGCTGCCTTTTGACTCTCATGGTGGCCATCAAACAAACCACGTACCTGCTTCCTGCTGATTTCAGAAGTGATACAAAAAGACCCCTCTCCCCTGACTGCCAATCCATCTAACTACAATTAATATTAATGCATTGAACTTGACAGCAAGGAATTTCAGGAGGAAAAAAAAAAGGTTTTACTTTGATTGACTAGGCTTGGCAGCTGTGGATATAGTTGCCTTTACTGTCTTTTTTCACTTAACCTTAATTAATTAATTATTTTAACCACACAAATAATTAGCAATTGTAATTCATTAATAAAACTGATGCAGTCTGATGATTGCTCTTCAGCCGAGCCTAGGGCTTGAGCCCAGCAGCTGTCAACAGGATTAAACACTTCAGGAAAATAAAAATTACACAAGCAATTAGGTGTGTAATGAATCAGAGGATTGTTTGTGTTGCACATGGCATGCTACCTTCCTTAATGGACACCCATTCTGAACGCTGTAGCAAATAGTGCTGATCCCACCCAAAGTAGAGGTGTTTCCCTCTGGAGCCTGTCTGGATGTCCAAGGCCATTTCAATGCCAAGGGCTAATGGTGTCACGTTGCTCATGTGCATGTAGGGGCTAGCTCTGCATCCTCAAAGACTGTGACTGCCCTGCTGCAGGCTGGGAACAGTGTCCTGGCCTCCCTAATCCCCCAGACTATGCCCCAGCTTTGTAAGGGTGAATGCTAGCCTTGCCATGAACATGTTAATGATTAAAAAGACTGGGTGATTGATGGTGAGCCTGGAGATTTCCTGACCTGATGTGAACACCTGAGTGAGGTACCTGTAGGGGCGTTCACTCCGTGCAGGAGGTGGCGTCCCCCTCTGAGTAATGGTTAAAAAAAAAATTATTTATGCTCTAAAAAGCAGGGGAAGTTACTCAGGCTTAGGATTTTATAGTTTCTAAGGCAGGAAATTCATGAACACGGAGCCAACCTGGCACTGGCGAGCATCCCTAAACATCGTGGACATTAATAATAACTAAACCTGAGTGGAGACAGTAAAATGTGACTGATAAAGGAGGCTAGCACAGAAACAAAAAGATGATGAAATGGTATCTTGATAATAGACTCTATCTGTGGAGATTATTACAGACTGTCTTTGTGATAATAATTTGCTGCAGTAGCAAACAAACATGGAGCTAGCAAGAGATCACAAACATGTTGTGGCCAAAGGAAACAGTGTAAAGTTATTTAGTGTGTCACATAAAAAGGTGACTCTTTGTGCTTATACAAGGTCTTTCATCAGCTAACAACATCAAACAATGCCAAGGATGTTGTGCTAATCTGTTCCTTGCAGCCTATCAACCGTGATACCCATATAACAACATCTGTTACTGGGAGAGATGTAAAGGGACCTACCTCTGGACTAAAGCAAAATAAAATTACATTGTCCCTAGAAAGTAAAGTTATTTCAAATGAAAACCACCGGTCTGTAAATACAAACATGTTACATATTTGATCCAAAGCAATTCTGTTTATCCACAGTACATATATATCAATAAATGCAGGACAGGTAACCTTTGTACATTAGCACTTGTGTTGCTTATTTGCCACAGTGAATTTTTAGGTAACTTCAGGTTGAAGGTCCACTGAGAGTAAAATGATAAAAAGGTCATGGAAATGTCAAGCAGAACTGTCAGCTTTAACCATATGAATGGTCACTGAAATAGCCAGCGACTTTGGCAAGTGGAAATAGTCCTCTTTAGGGGGCACTGTTGGATATGCAGAAACAAGCTTGTCCGTGTTCAAAGGAGCACTAATCCTCTCCTAGTTTTGCATAAAGGGTTCCCAATGACTCCAAAGCATTGTATGGACATTAGTGTTCCTGATTAGTTTGACCGAGGTGCTTGCACCTTTTCCAAGCTAATACCTATTCAGCTAGGGGGAAAGTTTCTGGATAATTAAGCCTACATCCATCCTTTTCCTATAGACAATCGAACTTTTGGTCCACAGCAAAAGCAATTAACATGGAGAATTCAGTTTTTACTTCATCCCTTAGTCTTTCTGGAGGATTTGTGCCTCTCACAAAAGTTGCCTTGTCCTCTCAGGAACGGAGAAGTCCCTGAATGTGCAGAGTACCCTCAGTGGAAAGCAGAGCAACTGAGGGCATGATTTTCAGAGGGGCAAGTATGTCTTCCCTGCACCTCATCCCTGCCTTCTAATGACTCCACTCGGAGCAGTAGATACTTGGCATTTCTGAATTTGCATTGCTGTGTTTGCAGAAGCGTCTAAGCATTTTGCTTATGCAGAAACTGTCAACTGCAAATCCACTGTCTCTTGCCAGTTATATTTTAGTTCTGTGCCAAATAGGCACACGTTCTGGATGAGCTAACTTGCAATATAGTGGTGACATACGCAGTAGCAGTTTCACTTAGGGCCATGTTAGCAGCTTTGCTCCCTGCCATGTTTTGTGGTGATTCCATCTTATGCAATGGAAGAAGATGATGGCATTAACAAGTGCCTGGGGGATTTCCTAGCATAAGAACTGCTCAGTTATGCTGCATCACTCCTGCTCCTTTGGAGTCTCTTATAGTCTGGCATTTAGTAGTGATGTTGCTGAGAAAACAAGCATATAGCCATTTTGGGGCCTTCAAAGCCGGGAGAGGCTGGAGGTAACCTGGAGTGACAGCACCATTTCTCATCACTTGCATGGAAGGGTATGTGCTCTTCTTGAGTGTGCTCAATGGGCATGTGNAAGAAGGCCAAGAGCATCCTGGCTTGTATCAGGAACAGTGTGGCCAGCAGGAGGAGGGAAGTGATTGTGCCCCTGTACCGGGCACTGGTGGGGCCCCACCTCGAATACTGTGTTCAGTTTTGGGCCCCTCACTACAAGAAGGACATCGAGGTGCTGGAGCGTGTCCAGAGAAGGGCAACAAAGGTGGTGAAGGGTCTGGAGAACAAGCCTTATGTGGAGTGGCTGGGGGAACTGGGGTTGTTTAGTTTGCAGAAGAGGAGGCTGAGTGGAGACCTTATCGCTCTGTACAACTGCCTGAAAGGAGGCTGTAAGTGAGGAGGGTGTTGGTCTCTTCTCCCAAGTAACTAGCGATAGGATGAGAGGAAAAAGCCTCAAGTTGCGCCAGGGGAAGTTTAGATTGGATATTATTTCTTTACTGAAAGAGTGGTGAGGCATTGGAACCGGCTGCCCAGGGAGGTGGTGGAATCTCCATCCCTGAAGGTGTCCATCAGAGCAGCACATCAAAAAAGAAATAATCCCTTGGGATGTGACAACAGAGATACATTTAACTTTCTTGCTGTTTAACACATGTTGCACAATTGTGGCATTGAATGCCGTGTGACTGCAAAGTAAACAACTCCAAACCTCGGACAGATATTTGCCAAAGTTTTCCTTGCTTATTTGTTTTGGGGCTTTGTTCTGCAGGTCCTGTGTGACAGACATGTGCGAGTGCCCCGTCCATAAAAACTGCTACTGTGAGTCATTCCTGGCATATGCTCGAGCCTGTCAGAGGGAAGGGTTGAAAGTCCAGTGGGTACCGGAGCAGAACTGTGCAGGTAAGCGTTTTGGGACTGCTTCTTTGTAAGCCAGTGCATAGGCTAATAGGCTACTATCCTTTTACTGGTGAAAGAGGAACAAAAATGAACTGGCTAGAAAGGAGTGGGATTGCACCAGCAGGGAAGTTGCTTTCTGGGTTATGGAGAAAGACCATAACAGGAAAGATACGCAACCACCAAATATTAGAAATGTTTATTTCGCTGCAAAACTTTTCATCTCTAATGCCGCTTAATTTTATGTACTACCAGGAATAAGTACACACCTTTTTCTTTCAGGATATGTAAACAGTTGATTACAGGTAGTATTTAAACTCCTTTGATCTTCTGTTAAAGCATAGGTATATTTCCAGAGACAACATACATATATGATTGCAATAGGTTCAAGAAGGGAAGAAGAGGGAATGAATTTAATGGGAATATTAAATTGCAAACCTGCATAATTTTGCTACTTGGACCAGATTCCCTATGTGATTGGGACTGCATTAATTGCAAGTAATTGTGAGTAATTGTTTCCATCAGAAGTGGTGGCCTGTGGTCATAGGCACTTGAAGTAAAATGCAATATTGCAGATTAATATTTCCCCTGATGATGATCTCATTAATTTAGGACATTCTATAATGGCATCAGTTTGCCTGGAAATGTATTCAGATTTATGTAAAGCAATTGACAGTAGTTGGAAAAAAAATGAGAAGGATACTCAGTGCTGGTCAAAGAGCTATTACTCTGTGGTCTGTTTTGGTGATTGTGTGTGGCTCAGGGTCTACTCTCAACTTCAATTTCCTTTTCTGTTGAAGGCACGATACCAGGGAAGTGTGAGTGACAGAGCAAATTACATTTGATTGACTGTTCCTGAAAGGCTCATTTTTTTTTTTCTTACAAAGGAACAGAACAATCCAAACAGGGTGTCACTAAGTGAAAGCCCTATTCAAGGACATGGTCTCAGACAGCACTAATAATGTATGTAATTTTAATCTATTGATCTGGTAGCAGATCCATGCAGAACCTGAAACAATCATCCTGACTTTTTTTGACCAAAGCACTTCAGACCAAGACCTCACTGTGGAAGATGCTGTAAAAAGAATAAAAATTCCAGTCCTTGCCTTAAGGAGTGGATGCAAGTGTTGGCATATCACGACTTAACTAATTGAGGCTTCTTTTCACAATTTTTTCTGGCAGTTTACCAAAGACAAGAAAAGTTTCTAAGGCAAAAACAGTCCTTGAGAGAACATTATGAAGGAATTTAAACACACATCTTCCATTAAAGCTAATGAAAGATGTGTTTAAATCCACCTGAGTTTTTTAATCCCAGTGCAGATTTCTAGAGGGAAAGGGGAAATCTTGTTAAGCAAAAAATGTAGATAAGCTGTATATAGTCAAGTGCCCTCAAAACACTTGCTTAAGCATCCAATGTCAAACAAATAGCACCATCTTCTACAGTAAATTTTACGGTAAGCATTCAATTAAAGTGTGTTCACTGCACTCCATATGTTAACTCCAGTGGCCAGTATCAAAATTTCAATCTTTAACTTACTTTTTTTCTCCCCAAAACTTGTAGTTACAATTATTGTGTCCTAATTATGGATGAAAGTTCCTGGGTATGAAACAATATATCCGCAATAAAACTTTAGCGTTCTGTGACTTTCATTTCCTGCTTGACATTTCATAGCTAGTGGGATACTTGGAAGAGCTGTGTTCTGATGAAAATGGAGTATACTTATTAGTAAAGTCAGGTTTTAATTATTCTTTTGTGTGTTATAAAACCAGATCTTGTGTGGTTGCCAGTTCCTCTACCCTGACTGCTGTACGCTTAGCTCATTTTTATAATCTTTAGAAAGCTTGTGTTGTCTGGAGGGCCAGCCAAACAGGATGCTCAGGAGGCTGAATTACATGTCCTGTTCCCTACATGCTCTTCCTCCTCCCCCAGCATGGCAGCATGTCCTCCTCTTAAGTCCTCCGCAAAATACTGCTGCTGAAGGTTTGCCTTTGAGGTTGGCTCAGTAAGGGGAATGTCAGCTGTCATTTAACCGGAAGGGTAAAGAGAAGAAGCTAATGAGTAAGGGAAACGGTTAGAGTAGGGAAGGGTTGGTGAGATCCGCACAGGAACTGAGAGGGTTTGGAAAGGAATATGGGTTTCTATGTTAGTATGGGCAGAGGAAGAAATATAACATGTGAAGAAGAGAAAAAGAAAAACAACAAAAACCCCCCCCATAAAAAAGGAGAGCCTGTGTGAGGGAAAGAAGAAATAATAGAAAGTGATACATGAGAGGGAAAAGAAAGGATACAAATGGAAGGAAGAGGTTTGAAAAGGAAAGGAGATAGAAAAAATACTTTTTTTAGCCCTAGAAAGGCTAAGTAAGCAGTTTACAAAGTGCAATCAAATAAACTGAAGTGGTGAAAGGCCCTGGGCCGTAATAATTTAATATTGAATTTCTAAGGGCACTGAGAGAAAGAAGACTCAAGGATGGCAGATGGCAATAACTCCCTTCCACAGGCATGACTGCACGGCAAGAAGAAAAAGCAGATATGAACTATAATAAAGTGGAAAGTGCACATGGTAGCACTGATGTGCTGACATGCTCCAACAGCCTCGTAAAAGAGAACAATTCTCTTTTTCCTATGTGATCAGTTGAACTAGAGGAGGATGAGTGTATATTTGATTTTGACTCTTCTCTCCTGGGTCCCCTCTTCTCTGCTGTGGAATTTTCTGGCCAAAGTCACTCTGTTTCCCCATTACATGTTGCTTTCCTTTAATCGTTTTATTCCATGTGAATATGTATCAGCACACTATTCTGACATTTCAGTGGAAACTCATTAAAAACTGAAAGTTGAAAAGCTTAACACGAATGTATCATTAGAAGGTCAGTGTCCAGATCTGTTGCCTTCTACTATGTTAGAAGGAGATGTTATGAATTGCAAGGACCACAAGCGACATTTGGTTTGAAAGTCCTACAAAACACCTTGAAAGCCCAAACTGTGCAACACCAACAGAAGAAGCAGGATGATTCATTGATGCACGAATATTAGCTCAGAAATTTCTGTGGAATCAGATTTACCACATATCATCCACCAAGGGAATCCTTCAGCAGTTCCATGTTAGGTATTTTGGCTTTTGTGCTGGGGAACAAGAATTCCTCCCAGAAAATTACGGCCATGTCTACAAAGACAGGCGCAGACTGATACAAGCCTTCTCTGTGAAACTGCCAAACTGGCTGGAATAAACCAGTTCTGGTCTGAAAACTGTATAGCCTTATTAGGCAGGGTTTATTAGCTCAGGCACAGTGCTGCATTTATGTGACTATATGGCTTCTGGACTGGAGCTGGCTATCATCCCACCAGCTCAGAAAGTGGTCTGAGGAAGCTCACATCTGTCATGCCAAACACATGTTCTAGAAGAAGAGTGGAAAAATCCTGTTGGGACTGGTAACATTGCAAAATGCAATATTATTAGTAACTTTCATTCTTTGGGGTTGGGTTTGTGGGTTTTTTTTGGTTTGGCTATTTTGTTTTTTT